>PVJC01011333.1:0-41816 GCA_004026665.1 Murina feae | reverse complement strand
TTTCCCTTTTCCCTTCTCCCTTCTGCCTTCTCCTGTGGTGCCTTCTCCCACGGCCTTTGCAAAAGAGACCACATGCTGGACCGGCTCTCACACCTGTTGCGGCTGTGGGCCCTCGGCCATTGCAGCCGTTTGACTTTGTCTGGGAGGAGTCTGGAAGGACGTCCAGAAGATGTCCAGTCTAATTAGCATATTATCCTTTTATTAGTATAGAATACTACTTTATTGTTGTTTCTCTGTTTGTTCTAATGCACTGCAGGCCCTGTGAGGACAGGAAACATGAATTTTACTTAGTATTTTTATCTTCTTCACTTGTCCATAATTGGCAGGCACTTCATAAATATTTGCTGAAATAAATTGATAAATGAAAAGCAGTAGGAAATTGGAGGCTAAATTGTTTACGGCACTAGAGAAAGCAGCACTGAAATGTCTGTGCGTAGAGTTAGAGGAAACCAGAGGGGGCTTTAACGAACAAGGTAAATGGAGAGGAATTGATGTGACTCAGCAATCTGACTCCTATTTAGGGGTCTAAAGAAGGACCAAGTGTGATTTGGTTACTTTGGTGGAATGAAAATGTGGGCCGACAAAAGCAGTGGACCCAGAGAATGTGGGCAGAGAAAACTCTAGAACTCTAGAACAGTTCCTTGTAATGGTGGTGCACACGTTGTAGCTGTGCAGTGTCCGATGCAGAGGAAAAATGAAAGTCTTTAGAATTGAGGAGGCAGATAGGGTGATATTTGGGTTATTGAGTTAAAATCACCAGGAAAGATGGTAGGAAGATGGTGGGAAAGATGAATAGGAGCTAGGTGCTGCAGTCATCAAGGAAAGGGTTAGCAGAGATGGGCTCGTGATTTGGCCCAGGGGGATGGACATCAGTATAAAAGGGAAAACTGATGGAGGTGGGACTGAGGAAGGTGGACTCAGCTAATACTCACCAACCAACTGTGGGTTGTCATGATTATTGGTTATAAAACCTGCATTCTGAGATGGGAAGGGCAGCTTCTTCCACCCCCAGAGGGTGACTGAGATACAGGAAAGGGAAAGAACTTGCCCAGGTGTCTTGTCATCCAGGTTGCTCTAGCAAAAACACCACAGATGGGGTGATTTACGAACAATAGAAGTTTATTTCTCACAGTCCAGAGGCTGGGAAGCCTAAGATCAAGGCAGATGTGGTGTCTGGTGGCTTTTAGCTGTGTCCTAACATCAATGAAGGGGCGAGAGCGCTTGTTGGGGGTTTCTTATGTAAGGACACTAATCACATTTCTGAGAGTGCCACCCTCATAACTCGATCACCCCAAATGCCCCAATTCCAAATACCATCAGATTGGGAATTAGGGTTTCACATCTGCGTTTTGAATGGCACACGCATGCATTCTATAGTGCTGGCCACTGTGAGTGCAAGGGAAGATTGAGGTTTCTACTTAAAGGTACTGGGGTTCATTGGAGCCACATGGGTTTCAGTTCAATTGAAGAGATAAATGGAGGGCAGCTCAAGGACAGTTTGCTACAATTGAACAAGAGCTCCGGGGGGGTTTGACAGAGGAGGCTCACAGGGGCTGAGGTGGTGGAAATGGACTGGTTTTCGCAGGCCACTGTTGGGTTCAGCCCTGGAAGTCCCACATCCCAGGAAACCCCTCGGTTTCCTGCTCACTGGATGGTTGATCACCCTAGCAGGGGACACACTGTGTCTGTGCACATTGTGTTATTGGAGTGAGATTTCAGGAGTAAAGCAGATGCTATGGGGGAATATCAGTGACAAAATGATTGGAAATGGAGTGAAAATGGAGGCTGGAGCAGATCAAAGACTGATGAGGGAGAAGAGGCACCCCTCCTTCCCCCTTAACCTTAAAAAACAAATAGGGTTTTGTTGACTTAATAAAACAGCAACTCACAATCCAATGTGCTTGCAAGGTTGCTTTGCTGCTGGGAATGTAAAATAGTACAGTTAGACCGGGAAATAGTTTGGCAGTTTCTTATAAAGCTAAACATATACCCATATGACCCAGCAACCCCACTCCTAGGAATTTACCCCAGAGAAATAAAAACATATGCTCACTCAGAAACCTGTACGTGAATGCAAGAGTTTTATGCGTAATTGTTCCAAGAAACAACCTCCGTGTCCTTCAGTGGATGAAATAGTGAACACAGTGTTGTGTATCGATACAGTGGCAGACTGCTCAACAGTAAAAGGATCTATCTATTGATACAGCAGCAACGTGGATGAGGATCTCAAGGGCATTGTGTTGAGTGAAAAAAAGCCAGTCCAAAAGATTACGTACTGTATGATCCCAGTTATGCGCCGTTCTGAAAAAGCAAAACGGGGAACAGATCAGTGGTTGCTGGAAGTTAGGAGTGGGGGCAGGGTTTGGCTACAAAAGGGCACAGTGATGGAACTGTTCTGTTATTCTTACTCTGGTGATAGTTACAAAATCTATTCATGTTTTAAAACTCAGAATTGTACACTAAACATCAATTTAATTGTATATAAATGATAAAAATCTATAAAAATGAAAACAAAAGTGACAGAACTCTGAGAACAGCTTTTGTTTCTTTTTCAGGTGAAACTGGTGAATATTCGCAATGATGACATTACAGATGGCAACCCCAAGCTGACCCTGGGCCTGATCTGGACCATTATCTTGCACTTCCAGGTAGGCTCCATGAAATTTAGCGTCCTTGTTTCTTGGCTTGGACATGGCCTAGAAGTTGCAGTGCCTTCCACAGGCACGCTGAGCCTTCCTTCTCTGTATTTGGCAATGAACAAGGGTGAGAGTGGGAGTTGGAAAGAGATAAGGATTGACCTGGAAATAAAGCTTTTGCATCCTAAACCCAGAACTTCCTAATCATTTTCATGATGCAGTGAGATTTTTACCTTGTTGTGCTTGGCCCTGTCGTTGGCAATGTGGTTATTAGAAGTCTGGTCAGCTGAGTCAAAACTGGCTCTTTAAGTTCTCAGAGTATGAGGGTGGAGACAGATGTTGGTTTTGATGCCTTAAAAGGTGCAGTGAAAGCTTTTAAACCTGCTTTGATGTAGACTTTTCCTCGTCTCTAATGATCTTAAAATAAGCCCGGTTAATGTAACACTGTCTTAGTCATTTGTGCTGCTTTAATGAAATGCTATCCTAGACTGGGTGGCTAAAGAACAGACATTTCTCTTTCATAGTTCTGGCAGTTAGAAATCTGCCATCCGGGTGCCAGTGTGGTTGGACTCTTGGTGAGGCCCTTCTTCTAGTTATGTCCTCCCATGATCTTCTCTCGTACATGCAGGCAGAGAAAGAGATCTCGTGTTCTCCATCATTTTATGATGGCATTGATTTCATTATGAGGGCTCCACTCTCATGACCTCATCTAAACATAATTACCTCCCACATGTCCTACCTCCATATCCAGTCACATTGGGGACACAAACATTCATTCCATAGCAAGCACCTTAGTAGGTGGATTTGTATGTGTGTTTGTAAGCACAACCTTGTAGCATTCATCACATCCAAGAACAGTGGCATCTTGGTAGTGTTCAGCCTCAGGGCTTTCATAAGGCCAGTCCTTTTTAAGTAAATATAGGCCTCTCTTTATAAAAAGACTGTCTTGAATCACTAACAAAACTAAGCAAAGCTACTTCTCAGACAATTCGCCCATACCCAACTGCTGTCCAGGAGGCTGATAGGAGGGAGCACTTCTTGGGCAAGTGAGAAAAGAAGACTGGTGGTATTGCGCTCCTGGGGTTGAGGCCTACTTGGTGAGTTAGCGCCACCTGCTGGTTCAAGACAGAACAGGTGTGCCATAATTCCTATGAACTTGAGAAAATTCTGAGAATTTAGGGCTTAATTCTTGGGGCTCTGGTTTGGAGCTAGTGCTGACAATTGACAGCATGAGTAGACTTAGGAAAGTATGGCGGTAACATGTATTTTTGTGGAACCACGGGGTGGCCTTAGGCATCCTTTGGATATAGGGATAACCAGGGACATGAAATTGGCAAGATGTTCCTTTGCAGAGTGGGAATCAGAATGCAAACAAGGTGCACATATTGCATTAAATTTTCTCTCCATGTCCTTGCAATTTGTTGAAGAAATCAGTCTTGTGTCCTACCCTATATAAAAAGAAGTAATATGCAAATTGACCCTCACTCTGTAATGCCATCACAAGATGGCAGTGCGCACAGCAGGGGCGCGGGGGTCCCGGTGGCTGCTTCATGCGGCCCGAAGGCAGGGCATCAGGGTGACACTCCAGGACTTGGGGCCATCATGCAGTGTGGTGGGACTCTGGAGCTTGGGATGGTCCCATGGTGTGGGGCTGGGGGTGCCGGGTCTCATGTGATTTAGTGTGTCAGGTCATTAGTAAGGTTAATAAAGATGCTCATGGCATCTCTAGCATGTCTTCTAACAGTCCTCCACCCTCTATGGTATTGCCTATTAACTGGGGGATTTAGATGTAGACCGAGGCTCCGTCACATTCAGGTTCATTTTGGGGTTGGGCAAGGATGGTAGTCTTGTGCTCTATACTTCTGTTGCTGTACATCAGGAGACATATAATGTCTGTTGTCTCTCTTTTCATGATGAGATTGATTAGTGGGGTCAGGTGTTGTCAGCTTGATCCAACCATTTTGCATTCCCTGTTAGTTCTTCACCTAATAGTTTTAGCAGCTACTGATCATCATTGCCAGTTCCATTACTTCATTAGAAGTTGCAAAATAGTACACTCAAATTCTATAATTTTTTTTTATTTGTCTGGAAAATTTCTATAAAGAACTTCACCATTATCAGTCACCCTGAAAGATAGCTCCTATGGGACAGGTAAGATGAAAAGATAAATAATCCCAACTTTCCCTCTGTTTACCAGTTTTTAGAATAATTAGGTGGTTCTCCGAGATTTTTCAGAGGTGACCAATGGAAGTTTTTTTGTTAATACCCCCTCCCCCCTGCCCCCACCAAATATCACTATGACTATGGATTTTTTTAAGCAGGCTTATATGTGTTTCAATCACATACAGTTATTCTTTGTAATACTCAGATAGCTTCATCTTCAGCCAATAAGAGCCTTTTCAAGTTGAGACTCTAAGTCCTTTGGCATGAACCCCATAGTCTTTGATCATTTCTCTTCTTTCTGATGAGATGAGATGAGATGCACTCTTTGTTCATGTATTTCCTGTCCCAGACCTGACTGAAATAGCGATTTCTCCAAGGAGTGCTCCTGGGTGGCCGTTGTTCCTGGCTTTTTCTCTGGACAGTGCTTCCAATGTTGTATATTTCTCTTAAAAAAACACACGCATTAATTAATACTGATATTTCTAATTCAAATTCAGAATTACAGAGTTTTTATCTTTTTCTTTGACTTTGTACAGGGGTGGGCAAAAGTAGGTTTATAGTTGTGAATGTATGAAACTGAGTTAATAAAGCTATTGTAATAATTATAACCTGCATGTCTTTTTCCATATGAACAACTGTAAACCTACTGTTGCTTATCCATGAATTTATATTCTTTTTTCTTAGACTAAAATCTTGATCCTAACATAGTAACATATCACATATTTTCTTTACTTTATACATATGTACACATATGTATGAAAAATCATATGTATTTTATATAATACTAAGGGCCTAATGCACAAAAATTTGTGCACTCGGGGGGTCCCTCAGCCCGGGCTGTACCCTCTCGCAGTTTGGGACCCCTCAGGGGATGTCCACCTGCTGGCGTGTCTGGCCAGCCTGGGTGAGGGGCTGAGGGCTGTTTTCAGGCTGCCCACAGCCCCTTCAGGGTGGGGGTCCCTGCTGGGGTTCCTGGCCAGCCTGGGTGAAGGGCTGAGGGCCATTTTCAGACTGGCTACACCCCCTTCAGAGTGGGGGGTCCTTGCTGGGGTTCCTGGCCAGCCTGGGTGAAGGGCTGAGAGCCATTTTCAGACTGGCTGCACCCCTTTCAGGGTGGGGTCCCTGCTGGGGTACCTGGCCAGCCTGGGTGAGGGGCTGATGGCTGTTTGCAGCGAGGCTGGCTGGGATTTATTTAACTTCTAAGGTTGAAACTTTGTTGTTTTAACCAGAGCCCAGGTCAGGTTGCCCCTGGCAATGCAGGCTCCCAGTGCTTCCTTGAGCCCAAGGCGGGAAGCAGGTAACTGAGGTTTGTTTATCTTCTATAATTGAAACTTTGTTGCCTTGAGTGGAGGCCACAGCCAGCCTAGGCAGACAGGGACCTTAGCTTCCTCCATCGCTGGGGCAAGGCTCCTGCTTATTCCAGCTCAGGCTGTCCACAGCTCCCATTGACCCAACGTCTCAGCAAGGCTGGCTGGAATCAGGTTTCTGGGGTTTATTTATCTTCTATAATTGAAACATTGTTACTTTGATCAGAGGCCCAGCCAGCCTAATGGAAGCCTCCTGCTTATTCCAGCTCTGTGGCTGCTGGCTGCCATATTGGCTGGGTTAATTTGCATACAGCTGCTCTGATTGGCTAGTGGGCGTGGCTTGGCTGGTGGGCATGGCTTAGGAGTCTCAGAGTGAGGGTCAATTTGCATATTACTCTTTTATTAGATTAGATACTTGAATCAAAACAACAATATCAGTATTATTATTAACAATATCACCAAGAAGTTTATGATTTCTTTGCAATTCTTTTTGTCTTTAATGTAAATTTCCTAAGGACGTACAAATAATTGTATTTTAAAGTTATTTGAAATAATTTCTCTGTATTGTTAAACCAGCAAGTCAATACATAATTAGGCTCATTTGTTTTTATTTGCTTTCAGTGTTTAGGGATTGTTTTCCCTTTCAATTTTATTTTTCATTGTATACATTATATTGTTTACATTGTTCCAAAGGGGAATTTTTAAAAGTGAGTACAAACTGTATTCAGGGAGGTCCAGTGTTCATCTCTCTCCCTCCATCCCGTTTCTTCCCTTTCTCTACATTTAGCTAACCTTAAACATTTTTTAAAGTCCTCACCCAAGTATATGTTTTTGTTTTAAAATTGATTTTTACAGAGAGAGAAAGGGAAAGAGGGAGGGGGAGAGAGAGAGAGAGAGACAGACAGACAGACAGACAGACATCATTGTAAGAGAAATATCCATCGGTTGTCTCCTGTACACATCCTGACTGGGGATCTAACCCACAACCTAGGTTATGTGCCCTGAATGGGAATCAAACCTGCAACCTTTGGTGCATGGGACAATGGCCAGGGCTAGTTAGCTAACTTTTAAAAACATCTTTTTTGGTTATTATATTGTTTTGTTTTAGGAAAATACATACTTAAAAACACAACAAATTTATTGAGGTATGTTTTACATATATGAAATTGACTCTTTGTATTGTATATTTCAGTGACTTTTATGAGTTGTACAACAATCACCCTAAGCCAGTTTTAGAACATTTTTATCATTCCAGTATAATCTTTCTTGCTCATTTACAGCTTTCTATTCCCATCCCCAGCCTCAAGCAATTACTAATCTACTTTCTGTCTCTTTAGATTTGCCTGTCTGTTCTGGACATGTCACCTAGTGGAATCATATAACATATGATCTTTTGTGTCTGGTTTCTGTCACTTAGCATAATACCTTTGAGATTCATCCATGTTGTAGCATGTGTCAGTATTTCATACCTCTTTATGCGGAGTAGTATTCTGTTGTATGGATATACCATATAGTTTGTTTGTTCAGCAGTTGATGGATATTTTTGCTATGTGTTTGCTATTATAAATAGTGTTGCTATGAATAGTTGAGTACTAGTTTTTGTATGAATATATGTTTTCATTTCTCTTGTGTATATACCTAGAAGTAGAGTTGCTGAGTTGTATGATGAGTTTATGTACAACTTTTTTTGTTGTTAAAATATATTTTATTGATTTTTTTTTTTTTTTACAGAGAGGAAGGGAGAGGGATGGAGAGTTAGAAACATTGATGAGAGAAACATCTATCAGCTGCCTCCTGCACACTCCCCACTGAGGATGTGCCCGCAACCAAGGTACATGCCCTTGACCGGAATTGAACCTGGGACCCTCGAGTCCGCAGGCTGACGCTCTGTCCACTGAGCCAAACCGGTTAGAACTATGTACAACTTTTTAAGAAACTTCCAAACTGTCTTCCAAAGTGGCTGTGCCATTTTACATTCCTCCTAGCAATGTGTGAGGGCTCCTGTTTCTCCACATCTTCACCAAAATTTGTTGTCTGTCCTTTAGATTATGGACATCACAGTGAGTGTGAAATGATGTCTCCTTGTGGTTTTAGTTTGCAGGAAAATGTATTCTTTAATTAAATTCTATAAACATTTAGTGAAGACTAGCTTTAAGCAAGGTCTTAGTAGAGGTTGTGGGAGATATAAAATTGAACTAGGCGTAGAATCAATCCAATTCGACAATATGATTCAAAGGAATGATGAGAGACAGACTGTAAACTAACTTGATAGAGATTTAAAGAATCCGGGAGGTATGGGACAGGGAGGCAGCATATAGCCTGACTCAGTAATGGCTTTTATAACTTCCAGGGCTTTCAACCTAGCCCACTGCACCTTACCCTGTTACCAGTGTTCTTGAAAGACATAAACAGCTCTGGCTTTGTCTTCTGCATGTATATTGGCTACCTGCTTTTCTCTTCTGCCGTTTCAGGCACAGCTGAATGTCTGTTTTGTCTTCTCTTGGAGGGGAGCTTTTCTGCCAGAGTGTATTCTCAGATGCAGCTGATGACTAATTCCTTTCTTTGCTATTTTTGAAGTCTTGGTGTTTGCGTATAGTACTAGCTAAGTGTTTGGGAGTGTGGGAGAAGGTTCCCTGTCTCTGCAAAGTTTTTGGTTGGCTGATAAAGAATTATATAGAGCTGCCCTCCTTGTATTGCTTCAAATAGACGTGATATGTATCTTGCCAGTTAGGTATCATTGTGGTTTTCTAGTCGTTTATTATGGAGTGTCTATTAACTGTTTCCACCAAGAACATGTGCTAAATAAAGCAAAATAGAAATGCAGAGTAGAACTATCAAATGTTAGGGGATCAGTAAAATAGTCATAATGGTTTATCTTTGTTATTGGTGAAGTAAAATAATGATATAGATAGAGGTCATGGTTGTCATATCAAGGGAGTATTCGGTTGAAAGAGAGGCTGGTTCCAGATAAAAAATTTGCTGCTACTGCCTGGCCAGTGTGCTCAGTGGTTGAGCGTGGACCCAGGAACCAAGAGGTCATGGGTTTGATTCTCTGTCAGGTCACATGCCCGGGTTCGATCCCCAGTAGGGTGCAGCAGGAGGCAGCTGATCAATGTTTCTCTCTCACTAATGTTTCTGCCTCTCTTTCCCTTTCCTTTCCTCTCTCTCTAAAAAGAAGTAAAAACATTTGTAAAAAATTTGCTACTTACTGATGTGACTGGTAGTATTGATAACTTTATAAAGAGGTTTGTGGTTTCTAAAATGTTTAACATATATTAAAAAGATATGTGCTACACAAATCAATAAATGTGATATATCACATAAACAAATTGAAAGAAAAAAACCACATAGTCATATTAATTGATGCAGAAAAAGCATTTGACAAAATCCAACACCCATTTTTGATAAAAACGCTCAGTAAGGTGGGAATAGAAGGATCATACCTCAACATAAAAGCTGTATATGACAAACCCACAGACAACATCATACTCAATGGGCAAAAAACTAAAACCATTTCCCTTAAGAACAGGAAAAAGACAGGGATGCTCACTCTCACCACTCCTGTTCGACATAGTACTGGAAGTATTAGCCATTGTGATTAGACAAGAAGAAGAAATAAAAGGCATCCAAATTGGAAAAGAAGAAGTAAAACTGCCCTTATTTGCAGATGACATGATATTGTACATACAAAACCCTAAAGACTCCGTTAAAAAACTATTAGACATAAATCAATTCAGCAATGTAGCAGGATATAAAATTAATGCTAAGAAATCTATGGCATTTCTGTACACCAGTAGTGAACTTACAGAAAGAGCGACTAAAAAAGCAATCCCATTTACCATCACACCAAAAAAATTAAGATACCTAGGAATAAACTTAACTAAAGAGGTAAAAGACCTGTACTCAGAAAACTACAGGACATTGAAAAAAGAGATAGAGGAAGACATAAACAGATGGAAGAACATACCATGTTCATGGATTGGTAGAATCAACATCATTAAAATGTCCATACTACTCAAGGCAATCTATAAATTCAATGCACTTCCCATTAAAATACCAATGGCATATTTCACAGACCTAGAACGAACTCTCCAAAAATTAATTTGGAGTAAAAAAAGACCCCGAATAGCTGCAGCAATCCTGAGAAAGAATAAAGTAGATGGGATCTCAATACCAGATATCAAGCTGTATTACAAAGCCACTGTTCTCAAAACTGCCTGGTACATATAGACACATAGATCAATGGAATATAATAGAGAACTCAGAAATCGACCCGAACCAATATTTGATAAAGGAGGCAAGAACATACAATGGAGTCAAGTCAAGACGGTCTCTTCAATAAATGGTGTTGGGAAAATTGGACATATATATGCAAAAAAATGAAACTAGACCACCAACTTACACCATACAAAAAAATAAACTCAAAATGGATAAAGGACTTAAATGTAAGATGGGAAACCATAAAAATACTAGAGTAATTTAAAGGCAACAAAATCTCAGACATAAGCCGAAGCAATTTCTTCACCGATACAGCTCCTAGGGCATTGGAAACTAAAGAGAAAATAAACAAATGGGACTACATCAAAATAAAAAGCTTCTTCACATCAAAAGAAACCATCAACAAAACAAGAAAGCCCACTGCATGGGAGAACATATTTGCCAATGTTGTCACCGATAAAGGCTTAATTTCCAACATTTATAGGGAAGTCATACAATTTAACAAAAGGAAGATAAACAATCCAATCCAAAAATGGGCAAAGGACCTAAATAGACACTTTTCAAAAGAGGACATTCAGAAAGCCAAAAGACATATGAAAACATGCACAAAGTCACTACTCATCCGAGAGATGCAAATCAAAACAACAATGAGGTATCATCTGACACCTGTCAGAATGGCTGTCATCAACAAACAAGTGTTGGAGAGGATGTGGAGAAAAAGGAACCCTTCTGCACTGCTGGTGGGAATGCAGACTGGTGCAGCCACTATGGAGGACAGTATGGAGTTTCCTCAAAAATTAAAAGTGAAACTCCCATTTGACCCTGCGATCCCACTTCTGGGAATATATCCCAAGAAACCAGAAACACCAGTCAGAAAGGATATATGCATCCCTATGTTCATAGCAGCACAATTTACCATAGCTAAGATTTGGAAACAGCCTAAGTGCCTATCAACAGATGAATGGGTTAGAAAACTGTGGTACATCTACACAATGGAATACTATGCTGCTGTAAAAAAAGAAGGAATTCTTACCATTTGCAGCAACATGGATGGAACTGGAGAGCATTATGCTAAGTGAAATAAGCCAGTCAATGAAAGAAAAATACCACATGATCTCACTTATTTATGGATAATAAAGATCATTATAAACTGATGAACATAAATAGATCCAGAGGCAGAACAGCATTGAAGAGACTGTCAAACTACAGCTGGAAGGCTTGGGAGGGTAGGGGGGACGTTAAGAGATCAACTGAATGCATATAAGCATAATCAATGGACACAAGATACTGGAGGGTAGGGGAGACTGGGGGAAGGTCAATGGGAAAAGAAAAAGGATACATATGCTATAATCTTCGTAATATTTTAAGCATAAAACAAAATTTAAAAAAAAAGAAAAAAAGATGTGCTAAATGATAGGGATTCTTTGTATTTTAAATTTTTAATTATGCAAATTTCAGTTACTCAGAAAAGTACACAACAGATCTTCATGTGTGTGTGGTCTCCTTCAAAATTAAGCAGATGCTAATATTTTTGTTACATTTGCTTCAGTTTTTTTTCTCTTTAAAGAAATAAAATATTTTAGATACAGCCAATTATCTTGCTCCCCCCCACCCCCAGGTAAATATTATCCTGGAGTTGATATATGTCATTCCCATTTATGCTTTTGAACCTTTCTGACAGAAAAGGTATTCATAAACAGTATGCGCTGTAGTTTGAATGTTTTTGTGTTTGACCCAGAGAGTATCTTCTACATATTCTGCTTTTTCCATCTACACTCCGTTTCTGAGGTTTATTCATATTGATAAAGGAAGACCTGATTTGTTCATCTTAGGTAGTTTACTTGGAGTGTAATGTGAGTGGAGCCCCTGCCACTGTGCAACAGCTATTGTTTGCAGTCTGTTATTTAATTGTATGAAGAAGGCATTCATTATTGCATTTAACATCTGTGAACATGTGTCCTTATGCATAGAGGCAAGATGTGTTTTCGATGGATATCTGGACTGTAATTGCTGGCTTGTACACGTCCTTTATTTTGCCAAATTACTCTCAGAAGCACTGCATGACTTACAGTGTTGTGTTGGATAACACCTACTACCATTTGACATATTTGTTGTGTGGATCCCTGCACTAGGATGCAGGTTTAATAACAGCAGGGATTTTTGTCTCTTGTTTTCTGTGACTGGCATAGAATAGGCATTCAGTATATGTTAAGTGAAGGAGTATTTTATGACTTTGATCTCAAGAGTGTGGTTGATCTCAGAGTGTGGTAGGGTAGTCCAGAGAAATAGACTCTGATGTCTGTTTTTCTGTGCCCATTTGCTGATGAGCAAACAAAGACCAACTGACTTTTTTGGGTTTTACATCTAGATAAAGATAAGTTCTTGGAAGTCATAATCTGACGAAATTAGTTTTCCAACTCAGTAGTTTATTAAATAGTAGTGTATATCTAGCACTGAAATATAAAACTTCAGGGAGTTCAGATCAAGAGTGGTTTCAGATGTGTGGACTTGAGGGTTACATTTTTGTGAACTTTATGGTGCTTGGTTCTTGGTGTATAGATGAGGCACTGGTCATGTCTGTGGGACGAATGAGGGAGCTCTTTCAGTCTGGAGTCTCATTCTGGCTGTCTTTGTGGGATTTCTATGGAGAGTAAACAGTTAATGAGAAGAAGCCAAAGGAGAAGCAGGAAGAACAGGTAGGCCCTGCAAGTGCTTCCCCGGAAGGCGGAGGCCACTGGTTGGAAAAGACCCAGGGAACTTCCCGGTGATCAGAGTTACCCTAGTTGAATAGTGGAAGCGGAGCCCCTCCAAAGGAAAAGAAGCATCCAACCTCTTCCCTCGAGCCTAGTCAAGAAAAAGAGTCTGTTAGGGCCTGGTGGGTGGAGGTGGTGATGGAGTCTTTTAGCTCCAGGAATAAATGGGAAGCAAAGGGGTTTACTGTAGACCAGGCACTGAGCCAAGCACTTCATAGACAAGACCTCATTCACTTTTTCTGCATCCCCTTTAGTAGTTGGTGGTATTCACATTTTACAGGTAAGGAAACGGAATCACCTCGCAAGTTAAGTTGCGTAACTGCTAAATTAACAGCTGGGAATTGAACCTGGGTCTACCTTAGTAAACCCCTCTGCTCCTTTCCTAGACAATTTTTCTCTGGAGCAGAAGGAAATAAAGCCTGATTTGTCGACATCTGCAAAAGTTAAAAAGAAAATGCTCCCAGATCAACCAAAGGACTTGTATGCATGCATATAAGCCTAACCAATGGACACACACAGCAGAGGGGTGAAGGCATGAGTGGGGAGCTTGGGCAGATAATGGGGATAAGGACACATATGTAATACCTTAATCAATAAAGAAAAAACTTTAAAAAAAAGAAAGAAAAAAGAAAATGCTCCCAAAAGCCAATGTGCACCATTCTGTCAGGCTTCTACCACAGCAACAGTGATATTAAACAGCTGTCTCATTTGGCCCTGAGTTGATCAGTTTCAGGAATTTGGTTTGCTTGTATTTCATGAATAAAATTCAAGCTTATTAGTCCTTAAGGTATGCATCTTAAAAGTTCCAGTTCTCTTGGTTGGAGGAATGAAGGCCTGGTGCCTGTCTAGAGAATTGCATTGGAATGCCAGATTTTTGGTGAGTAAAAGCTATTGGGCAGCCAGCCTGATTAAGTGTATGTCACAGGCTAATCTCCTTGTCTTGTTGCTTGTTGTGGCCTGTGATAGCCATAAGATGGTGCTGCAGCTTTGCAGTTGGCAAAGGCTGAGGGAGAGCTGCCCACTGCAGCTGGGAAGCACTGGGGTTGTCAGCAGGGCCTCAGAAGTGATGTGTTGGAGCTGTTGATTTAGGGCTTCTGTTGTTCTCCTTCTGTGGAGGGCAACTTGCAAATGTCCAGGAAAGGTGAGTAGAACTCTACTGATACAACTATTAAGGGCTGAGGGAGCTAGCCTAGGCAGGCTGCTGCTCTCACTGTGTGGGCTAGATCCTTTCCGCAGAGACTAATTAACTGCAACTCAGAAGAAACTCGTGTAACCACTTTCCTTCTACTCCATTCAGAGTCCTTTGGGTGGTGGTATGTCATCTGTCAGGCACTGTACCAGAAATTGGGGTGGACAAATCCCAGTGATAAACAGGGTGACTTTTGAATCCAACTTCTAGACCTATCTTCACATTTCCTGCCCTATTGCAATTTCAGTAACAACCATCCAGGCCTCATTTGAGCATCTTCCTCCCTTGCTCCTAAATGGCAAGTGTTATCTCTTTGTTTGAGCCCTGAGTCCAAGTGAGTCTAGTAGCCAATTCAGAACAGTGGGGGACCTTCCTGTTTTACATAACGAAGTACAGACTTCCATCCCTGCCACAATTAGAGCTTGCGTGACATGGGATTGATCTTAAAAGTCTTAAACAGCAATTCAGGTTCTGGCTTTACCACTTACTAGCCGTGTAGCCTTGAGCAAACTAATCAACTTTCTTAAACCTCCTGCCCAATGTAAAATAATAGTTTCTGACCTTTTATGGTTACTGTGAGAATTAAATAAGATAATCCATAGCTTAGCACAGGGATTAGCACAGAACAAATGCTGAAGTAGTTAGCTGTCAGCAGCAGCACTACGTCCTCACTTAGCCTTTAGTAGAGACGCTGCCTCTCTGTTGTATTTGGAAGTGGTGTCCTTACCGAGGGGCCAGATCCTGCACTCAGAACTGATTTCCAGGTTTTTCCTGTGTGTCATTGGTCAGCAGATTTAACAGGTATTTCTCTCTCTCTCCCTCTCTCTCTCTCTCTCTCTCTCTCTCTCTCTCTCTCTCTCTCTCTCTCTCTGCTACGACAGGCTAGATGTTTAAAGCCTGTGTTTCTTAACTCTGAGAATTAGGCTCTAGTCTCTCTTAGGTTATAATTTGATTAAAATAATTGTATTTCTGCATAAAAAATAGAGGATATATCTATCTTGCTAGATATTTCTCATGGACATCTTGGTACAACAATTACAATCTGTTTCCTTTCAGAGTGTGGGGGCCATAATTGCAGCATCCCCAGCCCTTGGCCCTTCCGTTCCTGGTTGGTTCCAGTGCTGGTTTGCTTTTTCCCTTTTACTCCTCCTCCTCCTTCTCCCTTCACATTACCTTCTCCCGTGGCCTCTCCTCTTCCCCCCTCCCTTTTCCCTTTACTCTAACAATCTCTCCCTGCTCCTCTCCCTCCCTAATCTCTCTCCTCCCCTGGTTCCTACCTCCTTTTTGCTTTCTGTTTGTGTTTCTGAGGGCAGTGCTCCAATTACCTCATATTTGGAGAGATGAAGCTGCAGCCAATCCGGTTTCTGTCTGCTTTTAGGTCAAGTGATTTCTGAACTGCAGTGAGATGCTTTGAATTTGTCTTGTTGCAGCTCTGAGCCTGTAAGATGGCTGTCTGAATCGGCAGGCAGCGGCTGGGAGAGACAGAGAGGCGGGGAGGGAGGGAGAAAGAATTGGAAGGATTGCCGGCACAGTGCATGTTTTTAAATGTGCATCTAATCCAATGAAGCCACGATTGGGATTTCTCTGGGATCCCTGGACTGGCTTAGCTGCATTTTTGCTGAGATAAGGAGAGGAAAGCGATGGGAAATTCACTGGGCTGTGTTAAGGAGCCAAAAAATTCAGTAGCTATTCCTGAGAGGGCTCCTCTATCTCCTAAGAAAAGGGTTCGGTTCAAAAGGAAGTGGAGGGGGAAGAAAGCCCCTGCTCCAGAGGTATCCCCTGAGGAAGAGCCCTTGGAAGGAACGAGAGTCATTGAAGAAACAGAAACCGTAAGGAAGTTAAGAGTGAGTCTCCAGAAGGTGGAAGGAGTGGGAGGGGTGGAACATCCCCCTCCAGACGTTTTAGTGCCTGAGGCCTCGGTCCCCAGCTCAGGAGTGGGAGACCAAGGGATGATCCTGCAGGTGAAGGAGAGATTCCAGGGGGAGGTCCAGACTGCCCGCCTTTTGCTAAAGGATGAATCATCAGTTGCCGAAGGGGTCTGGGATTCCCTGGAAGAGGGGGTGACTGTCATCGCTCACCTGCTTGATAACCCAGCAGAGAGGAACTGTGAGAAGTCAGTCAGCCAACTGGTGGAATTTCCGAGGACAGCATCCTGTAGCAGCAGGGCTGTGCTGCTCCCTTTGCAAGGAGAGATTGCCGTGGAGAAAGCAGACACTGCGCTTGGATGTCAGAGCAGCACCTTCCCCAGCAACACAGGAAATGCAGACCAACTTCCAGAGGGCTGGAGTGTGTGGGGAGGATCCACGGGTATTTTAAGTGCCTCTGAGACAGGTTCCTGGATTGCAGAGCATTCTGTCCCTTCATCACTGTCAGAGCCGTCCAGGAGCCACAGAGGCGCAGAGCCTGCCCACAGCGGTCGAGTGCCCCACCAGGGTCCCAGAGTGCCTGCTTCTCAGAGTGATTTGTCCGTCAGTGGCATGACTGTGAGCATTTTGCCCTCCTCCTCTGGCTATGGCAGCAGTGGGCCGCACTTATGTGGCATCCGGCCTAAAGATACAGAACCAGAAAAGAGCTCCATGTTATTCTCAGAAGAGGACGGCACCCTTTCTTTGGAGGCAAGCCACACCCCATCATGGGGTCTGGAGGAGGTAGGTGGGCCTGTCCAAGGGATATGCAAGGATTCCGGGCCCGAAAACTTAGTTAAGTGGAATGCAGTGAGCAGGGAGGATCTTGGGGCTTCTTTTCAAACCTGGGCCGATGGTAGGGCTGCGAGTCAGTAACTGCTGGGCTTGGCAAGCAGCCTGCCCGAGGTTTGCCCTGGCTGCTTGGAGCCAAGCCTTATCTCTGGGGAGTCCCTAATTCTGGGTAACAGTGCAGCACAATGGCTCGAGCTTTCTGGTAGGGCTACCTCAAGATGCTTTGCTAGGTAGTACCTTACTCTTGGGCAGGTCTGTTTATCAGCTTCCCTGCACAAGGAGTTTGTAGTGTAGATAGAGTCTCTGAAATGAGTGGAGAAAGGGTGAGGAATGTTGAAGGGCAGAGGAGCTGACTTGGGTGTAATTGCTCTCATGACATTCTTACTAGAGCTGATGCAATCCCACTCCTTGGGGACACAGGTAGTGACAACACTCATTCAGTATCTGTAGAGGTAGACAGGATAGCCCTCCTCCGGTTCCTCATTCTGGCATTCGATGAGAGAGAGAAAGGGGTAGGTGTTTCTGGAGGTTAATCCAGAGAGGGGGTTAGGGCAGTTTGAAGGTTTGAGGCTAGAAAAAGTTGGTTTTTGAATGGGACTTGTTTATGGCTCCGACAGGTTTTTGTGAAGTATATATCAAGGCATTGGTAGTAGTAGTAGTGATGGTGCTGGGTGTTGGGAATGTTTTTAGGATCAAGGAGCAAGTGAGAATTCAAGAGATCTGAACCCTGAGAGGGAAGGAGGACTCAGCAAGGCCCTGAGTGGCCAGTGACTGAAGTTATAATTCACCAGCGACCAAAGAACTGTAGTTGGCATGTCACCCTCTGCAGCAGAAGTAAACACTTTAGGGTCCCAGAGCAGCAAGAGGTGGAAGGTGAAGTAGGGCAGCCGCCTTGATGTCTGCACCATAGGGATGTGGCCTACCTGCTGGTGCCTGCTTATCACCAGCAGCATGAGGCTGGGAGAGACACACACTTTAAGCTGATGTATTTACAATGTCCTCTTTGGAGATGAGTTTCCTGCATAAATAGGCCCATCTCAGTGCCCTTTATTATTACAGTTTGCAGACTCCCAATAGTTGCAGGGAAAAGTGGCCACTGAAAAATATTCATTATATGGTTAGGCAAAAGACCTCCCTGGACTTTCCCATGTAAAAGTGTGTGTGTGTGTGTGTGTGTGTGTGTGTATGTGTGTGAAGGTGGGAAGGAAGGCAACCAGGTTGCTGAGGTGGGGTGTACAAGTATTTGGGTTTCATTAAATAAGAAGGAATATCAGCTTTCTTCTTTGTATGGAATGGATGGAGAGAGTAGTTGGGGATAAAACCAGCTGCTGAACTGGTTGCTCTTCGGATACCACTGGCATTAAGTTGAAGTTGTAGAGCC
Organism: Murina feae; assembly: GCA_004026665.1. NCBI lineage: Eukaryota > Metazoa > Chordata > Mammalia > Chiroptera > Vespertilionidae > Murina > Murina feae. The sequence continues at coordinate 23,473 of PVJC01011333.1, read as the reverse complement.
ATCATAATATTTTAGGATTCATGCTCATAAATGAGAGAGATTTTTAGAAAGTTAGGAGCATAACATTTTAAGGGAAATCAGTTCCAGATAATAGACTGTAGTGAGGATGGCACTTTTAGTATGGGATTTCCTCACTGGGAGGGAAGGTTCAGAACCACTCCTGTGAGGAGCCTTAAAGAAAAGATGGGCCTGGCTGGCGTGCGTGGCTCAGTGGTTGAGCATCAGCCTATGAACCAGGAGGTCAGGGTTTGATCCCCAGTGTGGTTGTGCAGGAGACAGCCAATCAAAGAGTCTCTCTCATCATTGATGTTTCTATCTCCCTCTCCCTGCCTCTCTGAAATCAATACAAATATATCGAAGGGGAGGAAGGAAGAAAGGAGAGAAGAAAGGAAAGAAAGAAGGAAGGAAAAGTAGGTGGGAGAAACCTTTGGACCATGATCAGTAGTTCGGCTGTATTGAGAGTGGTGTGATTCTTTTGCTGTTCAGTATGTTTTATCTGCTTTTTTTGGTTTTCAGTATATCAGAAAATAGTTCAAGTTCCAGAGAGGTGTCTGTCCTTGGCGTAACTCAGGCCGTATAGTCTCTCTTGCTGGTCAGCCCAGAGCATGGTAATGGGACCAGGCTGTGGCTGGACATACACTTTGCAGTGAGTTTTGGTTCTTCCAGGTTAGAAAGAAATGGAAACTCGTTATTCGCATGAATGCGAGTTTTAGATAAAAGAAGAGAAATGGTCTGCTTGCTATTTACCTGGTATAGTTGGTTCTCTCTTTGTCAAGAAATAGTTAACACAGAAGCAGGATGGCAGGGGTCAGCTGGCAAGAATGGTTTCCGAGTGACAAGTAGATGAGGATTTGGAGTGGGTTAACAGCATTGCACTGTGATGTCAGACCAAGGCCTTCTCTGGCATTCCTTTTCCCAGGAGAACTCCCTCCTCCCAGCTGCCATTAATATCCACAATACCTGGCTTTTTGGAACAAGGAAAATTGATGAAAATCCCCTCCTCCTCCCTATCTTGGCTCCCACTGCCAATTTCCTGCTCACACTGTTAGTGGATCCTATTGAATAAAGAATTTGGCTCTATTTCAGTGTCCTTGCCACACACCCTATAGACCCTACACTCTCGGGTGATAGTGAGATCTATAATTGGGGGCTAGTAATGCTGAGGAAGAGAGCAGTTGGTATATTATTTTCTGGGCTCATTCTTTCCGTTTACAAATATCCCTTTCTGAGTTCTCTTTAGTTATAGGGAAAGTAGTTTTACTAATCCTGTTTTGTATTGCAAGAAAAGAGCAAAATTAACTAGATGGTACGATTGTAGGGATGTAGCAGTTAAAATTATAGTCCAGAGTTTTGTTTAAGAAAGGATTTTTTCTTTTTAAAAATTTTTACCTAAAAGATCATCATTATTTTGTAGGTATAACAATGGTATGTGATTATATTAAAAAGAGTCCTTATCTTTTACAGATACATACTGAAGTGTTTATGGAAGAAATTACGTGTGTTTGGAATTTGCTTCATAATAATAGGGGATGGAGGAAGTGGGTAGAGTATAGATGAAACAAGATAAGTTATGAGTTGATAATGGCTGAAACTGGGCTATGGGTACCTTCTGTCTTTCTTGTATGCATTTTTAATTTTTCATGAATAACTGTTCTGTACCCTGTCGGCTCTTAAGTGTAAGTTTTTAAAGTCTGGTGCCTTCTCTGTTGTGGGATGAGGTAGACTAGAAACTTCAGGACATGAGAATCAAGTATCCGTTCATTACACCTAGTCTCAGTCCCTAAGAGTTATTTATATAGGCTTATGCAGCATCCAAACTCCTCAGCCTGGTATTCCAACCACAGCTCCCACCTCATCCATCATCTATCTAATCTTTTCTCCTATATCAGTTGCCAATTTGAACCTTCTTATTTTAACAGGTCAACCCCTTAATCATCTACTATTCCTGTTGTAACTTACTTCAATTTCCAATCTTTGTATCTACTTTCTGCCTAGAATTCATTTCCTCTTTCTCTTCCTCTGTTCTATAATATCCTTCAAGTGTGAGTTGAAATCATACTTCTTCTATTTGACTTTTTCATGTGATCTACCTTATATGATTAAATATAAGGCAAGACTTTTTTCCCTCTTGAAATTAGCCCTCAGAAAAAAGAGATTCTCTTTGTATTTGACTTTACAAAGTCTTTCTTAATGAGCTGTCAGTGAAATCATAGCCATTTCATGGAAAGGTGAATGAATTTGGGTCACCATATGCTAGTTCAATTTACTAGTATATCAATTTTTGTAGAGGTCAGCTGACATAATTGATTAAACAAAAAGGAGAGACCAAAAATTTAAGGAAGTTTTAGTTACTGTTCTTGGGAATGTAACCTCCTAATTTGAAGTGTTAAAGATAATTATATATAAGTAGGAATCACATTAAAAACTTTTAAAATTTACTCAGATACTTATAAAACACCCACAGACAGCAAGTGGTCACATTATCGAAATCATAAGTAAACACCAATAGAATGAATGAAGCCAAAACTAACCCAGTGTTATGCAACTGGATTCTTGTTGGCTAGGGGTGAAATTTCCAGTGACTGCATGGATTTAAAAAGTGTTGTATCTCCGAAATCTTAGAAATGTAAAAGATGTTTTCTAGAATATTCAAACAACAGCTTTATTTTTTTTAAGTAGATTTATTGGTGGAAAAGACATTTCTGTCCAACATGCAGAGTTTGAATAACATGGTTTTATGAAATGTAAAAGTGAAAAGGCATTAAACTAATGCTTTATAGCCTTAGCTGGTTTGGCTCAGTGGATAGAGCATCAGCCTGCGGACTGAAAAGTCCTGAGTTCGATTCCATTCAAGGGCACATGGCCTAGGTTGCGGGCTCCATCCCCAGTAAGGGTGTGCAGGAGGCAGCCAATCAATGATTCTCTCTCATCATTAATGTTTCTCTCTCTCTTTTTCCCTCTCCCTTTTTCTCTGAAATCAATAAAAATACATATAAAAAAAGAAAAATTAATGTATTAGATATACTGCTTAATTTTAAACAATTGTATGTGTAAATAAATTTCAAAAATTTTATGTATTCAGGAGTACCACAAAGCTTCCCTTCCTCTATTCCTTCCTTCCATCCACCTGTTACCATTTGGGAAAGTTTGGGGACTGCCTTATTTCAGCTAGGTATGGCATGTCTTAACTAAGAACTTGCAGAGCAAGCACGTCCATTTTTTGCTTCCCCCTTTTCACCTGGCTAACTTATACTCATATCTTAAAACTCAGCATAGATGTTGTCTCAGGGAAGTTCCTTGGAATTGCTAGTTTGGGTTACTTGCTTATCTCTGTCAGTGTTGGCCTTTCTGTGTGGTATATTGTCTCCCCTACTAAATGGCTTAAACTTGAGCTCAAGGTTGTGCTTTTATCTTGAGATACCAAGAACTTAAACATAGCTCCTTGAACATAGTGGTTGGTTGCTCGAGAAATAACAACAGAATAAATAAATGGTGTTACGCTTTTTTTGTTCTTCTTTGTGGTGCCTGGAATTGTGTTAAGCATGGATGAGATGTTTAGTAAATACTTATCAAATTATTAAGGACAAATTAAGTTTCTAGATAGGTTTCAGAGAAGGTATTAAATCAAGCCTCATAAGGTAGGCGTGCATGGTACCATCTCTGGAATGGTAGTGAGGCTGTGCTCCTCTCTGCAAGGCTGCCTTCTAAAAACCTAGAGGAGGCAGAAAGCTCCCCGACACTGAAACTGGGTTTCTGCATTTGGCAGATGAAGGTAAAAGCTTCTGTGTTTTCCAAAGGACAGCACTGCACACATCACGTGTGAGTATTAAATGAAGAGAGGGACAGACGTCAAAGTTAATTCCTGAGATGGTTGTGACAATAATCCCATTTTTCTCATTCAGTTCACAGTCTAGGAAGGGCCTTAATCCCACCCTCCAGGGACCCAAACACTTCCCTGTCTCATTAAAGCTTTGTAGAAAATCAGAAGTAAAGCTGTTCATTGAACTATTTTCAGTGCATTATACAAAGATGCTGTGATTGGCAGATAAGTAATGCTATCAGAAAGACTGGTTGTACCGGACATACAATCATGTAATGTCAATTAACTGGAATTTCTTTTTTGAGTAAAAAACACAAAAACTCAGATTTCATTTTGTTTATTCAAGTTCTATCCCTTTTAATTTCAACAAATCTATTTCCTGTGCCCAACAGTGTGTTGCCTTAATATGTATGTGAAGTGGCTATAGTGAAAGTACTGGGAAAGGTCACCGGTGAGGGATTATCTAGTCATTGAAACAATAGCTAGAAATGTTAAGGAAAACTGGAGTGGAATTAGCACCAGTGAGGGGCTATTTTCACTGGTCTTACAGGATGTTGGCTTGGGTGCTGTTACCTATGATTGTTGGGTCCTCAGCTTTGCAATCCTGTAGCTACCCCTCACCCCGTGTACTTGGAGTTGATTGAGTTTTAGGGGAATGACTTATAGTGTGCTAATACTTGTTAGAGATGGATTGATGCAATTTAATCACTTTACATAAGAATAAAAATTAATGTCCTTAAAAATATCCTTGGGTGAGTATTAACAAAACAAAAAAAGAATTTAACTGCCCAGGAGTACAGTATTTGAAGTGGCCACTCTGTATTTTGTTGCTTTAGGATATTATATGGGAAGGACATAGTAATCTGAAGGTTGTTAGATGAATATGGAGTCAGAGCAGAGAGGTGGTGGGTGGAGGATGGATTTGTAGGATGAATTTATAAGCTGGCATTGTCAAAGTTTGGCAGCCTGATTGAAATGTATCTATCAAGGGATGAAAATCTTGGGATGTGCTAGGTAGGCCACCATTTTACTGTCAAAATCTTAGAGGCAATACTTACCGATTTCTCCTTTCAAGACTCCATACAGGCTACCCTTACTCTTTTATTCTCATAGCCTTTCCTTGGACATCTTAGTAAGATGAGCCTATAGGGAGCTTTATTTCATACTCAGTAAAGTGTTAGTAAAAGTTCCTAGCCCTGTTTTTTGTGTTTGTTTTGAATTTTGAAGTCTCTTCTGCTGATCTAACCTATTATGAGTTGCGTTTATAAAGTTAGTGTTCAGAGACTCAAAAGTGCCTATTGTCGACTATCCCTGTACTGACCACCAGGGAGGCGGTTACTCCATACTGCACCAATGGAGATGTCTGAGAGACCGGTGTTCTGTTGCCATGCCATGCCTTCCCTGCCCAGATCTCCTTCTAAGAACTATAATGCATGAAGAGAGAAGGTTACTCCATATCCTATCTTTTGGCAGATCTCTGACATCTACATTAGTGGAGAGTCCGGGGACATGTCAGCCAAGGAGAAGCTGCTCCTGTGGACCCAGAAGGTGACAGCTGGTTACACAGGAATCAAGTGCACCAACTTCTCCTCCTGCTGGAGTGACGGGAAGATGTTCAATGCACTTATTCATCGATACAGGTAGATGCAGTAGAATTTCAGTATGCCTGAAGGGGCTTCTTCTCATCTCTTGTTTGTAATTAATTATTATATCACTTTACCCCTCAACCACGAATCAAGAATCTGATTCATTGTATTCAGTTAAAAGAGGAATGTGTATTGAACTTCTAGTGTTCTAGGCACTGGGCACAGATAGCAGTGAATAAAACAACAGAAGTTCTTGCTTTCATGCAGGTTATTTGTTTATTAGGCAACATACAAATACATTTTTGCCCTCCTACAGTGATAAGTACAATGGAGGGATAGAGAGTGACAGATGAGGGGGGTGGTATTTTGGACAGAGGGTCACAGATGGTTTCTCTGATGAGGAAGAATGTTGGAGCAGAGCCGTGGGGGTGTGAGCCATGCAGGCCTCTAGGGGTCAGTGTTCAGTTGCAGGAAGTAGCGAGTACAGAGGACCTGATGTGGAGGGTTGCCTGGAGAGCTGAGGAAGAGCAGGTGGCTGGAGTGAGATTAGCGAGGAAGACAGGAATTTTGAATGACAAAAATAAAAATTAATACACTTTTAATGTTCATAAACATGCCCCCCGATTTTCACTCTGTCGTAGCTGATGATACCTTTTCCCATGAAATACAAGGCTATTGCTGTGTAAGTTTTGAATTAGGGAGAACTGGGCTCCTGGAGTGTATGAAAATGGAATTAGTACTGGGTACTTTTCAGGTTTTCTTTGTGTGAACTTGTGTGGCGTGTAGACAGTGACCTTCCATGTGCCTTGGTGCACTTTTTACAGGCCTGATCTGGTAGACATGGAGAGGGTACAGATCCAGAGTAACCGTGAGAACCTGGAGCAGGCTTTCGAAGTGGCGGAAAGACTGGGTGTCACCCGGCTACTGGATGCCGAAGGTGAGAGTGGACTCAAGTTAAGTATGTGGGGCACTATTTACTGTTCCTTCTCCTGCGGGTTCCTTTGTTCTGACTAAGGCATTTCTTACCCTTCCTCTCAGATGTGGATGTGCCATCTCCAGATGAAAAGTCTGTAATCACTTATGTGTCTTCGATTTATGATGCCTTCCCTAAAGTCCCTGAGGGTGGAGAAGGGATCAGTGCTACGGTAAAAGAACACTTAAAAGACCTTCGACTTTCATTTGTTTGGGTGGAATGTATTGAGCCAACCATGTTTCTCACTGTATAAGCATTTTTAGACAGAGCAAACTGAATCTACACTGTATTCTTACACGGTCATTGTCCTTGGTCCCTGGGAGTGAGTCTGTCACTAATTTTGTAGCATGTAGCCTAGACTATTCTAGGTGTCAGGAAATTGAATCCCATCTTGCGAGCCCTTGAGGAGCTTTGAAACTGGGACTCTGAGTGTTACACTGAACAGGAAAAGGATTTTATGTGGTTTGGGGTGGCCTGAGCTACTTTCTGACGTGCTTGTTTTTCATACTGCTAATCAGAATGAAAATGTGTGATATTTACCCTTTGACATTAGGAAGTAGACTCCAGTTGGCAAGAATACCAAAGCCGAGTGGACTCACTCATTCCCTGGATCAAACAGCATACAATATTGATGTCAGATAAATCTTTTCCCCAGAACCCTGTTGAACTAAAGGTAAAATCATGGACTTGCATTGATTTTTTATAAATTAATTCTAAGGAATAAGTCTCGGAGCTGTTGTTGCTGGTTTCTGGATGAGGTGGTACCAAAATTTGGGCCACATTGTTTGTACCCATTTATTCACCAAATTTTAATTTTGTAGGCACTTTATAACCAGTATATACACTTCAAAGAAACAGAAATTCTTGCCAAGGAGAGAGAAAAAGCAAGAATTGAGGAATTGTATAAATTATTGGAGGTAAGGGAACTTCTCCTTTGCTGAGACTTGGGGGTTGTTGGTTTGCTCTTTTGTTGTGTCTTTGTTAGACCTCCTGCGTCCTCTTCCCAACCTGCATTAACAGCAATATGCTAGGGTGACAAACCTGGCATCACTCTCGGCTGGTCTTGAAAATGTGCGGGAAGGGGCAGTAGAAGCCACCTGCATTTTCTAAAGCGCTTGCTGAAAAGTGAAATGCATGGAGCCCTGGCTGGTGTGACTCAGTTTATGGGGCATCATGCTGTGCACCTAAAGGTTGCTGGTTCAATTCCCGGGCAGGGCACATGCCCCGGTTGTGGGCTGCATACCTGATAGAGGCTGTGCAGGAAGCAGCTGATGGATGTTTCGCTTTCACATCACTGTTTCTCGCCCCCACTCTCTTCCTCTCTCTCTCTTTGTCCAAAAACAAAACAAAGCAAAACAAACAAAAAAAGAATAAAAAATCTTTTTTAAAGAGTAACATACATTTAGTCAGAAATTTAGAGTTTTGTGTGAGTTTTCTCATTTCTCAAAGAAAAACTAAGTCTTCCTAACATGGAAAGAAAAGAGACTTCCACTCACGTTTTGATTCCTAGAGAATTTGCAGCTATAGAGCTTGGCATTTGAATGAGGGTTATTGAGAGGACAGGAGGAGTTACGTAACATGCAACAGGAATGCAAGGCTTTGGAGCAGGAGTCTCGGATTTAGAGGTGATTATTTTGCTCTCACCTCAAGGTGAGGTACTGCTAAATATTCCATTGTTGTCTCTTATTAGACAACTAGGGGCCCGGTGCACAAAAATTTGTGCACTCTGGGAGGTCCCTCAGCCCGGCCTATGACCTCTTGCAGTCTGGGACCCCTCAGGGGATGTCCATTTGCTGGTGTGCCTGGCCAGCCTGGGTGAGGGGCTGATGGCTGTTTGCAGACTGGCCAAGCCCCCCAGTGGGGACCCTCACCTCATGGGGGTGTGGCCAGCCTGGGTGAGGGGTTGAGGGCCGTTTTCAGGCTGCCCACAGCTCCATTGACCCAATGTCCCAGCGAAGTTGGCTGGAAGCAGGTTTCTGGGGTTTATTTATCTTCTATAATTGAAACTTTCTTGCCTTGAGCAGAGGCCTAGGTAGGCAACAAAGCCTCCAGTTTGCTTCAGCTCCGTGGCTTCTATAATTGAAACACTGTTGCCTTGAGCAGAGGCCCAGCTGGCCTAATGGAAGCCTCCTGTTTGCTTTAGCTCCGTGGCTGCCGGCTGCCATCTTGGCTGGGTTAATTTGCATATAGCCGCTCTGATTGGCTGGGGGCGTGGCTTGTCTAGTGGGCATGGCTTGGGTGTCTCAGAGTGATGGTTAATTTGAATATTATTTTTTTATTAGATTAGTTGGGAAAAAACTGCTGAATGGCTGGGTAAAGAAGCAAGAAGTAATGGCAGAGAATAAATTAAAACCAGGGCCTGGGGGCATGGCTGTGCTTTGGACTAAAAGGGTCTCTGGTTTTTTTTAGGTGTGGATTGAATTTGGCCGAATTAAACTGCCTCAAGGTTATCACCCTAATGATGTAGAAGAAGAGTGGGGAAAGCTCATCATTGAGATGCTAGAGCGAGAGAAATCACTTCGACCAGCCGTGGAGAGGTAAGTCCAGGGCTGAAGAAGATCTGACATTACTTACTGGGCTGCTTTGGGTCTTACACTTGACCATGGTTTTGATCTAATTTTAGGCTGGAATTGCTGCTACAAATTGCAAACAAAATCCAGAATGGTGCTTTGAACTGTGAAGAAAAACTGACACTAGCTAAAAATACACTGCAGGCTGTAAGTCTCTGACTGTTTTGTCTCTCTTCTTATGTCACGTTTTGCACTCCTTGCCCAGTACTCCAGTGGTTGAAGTTAACACTTGAGGCGTCCAGCTGTGCTCCTTCCTTACTCTTGGAATTTCAGTGGGCCCCTTGGCTCCCTAGTCCTTAGTGGGTGGGAGCAATGGGAGTGTTCCCACTCATACTCTCCCTTTCTCCCTCAGGATGCTGCTCACCTGGAGTCAGGACAACCAGTGCAGTGCGAGTCAGATGTCATCATGTACATTCAAGAATGCGAAGGTCTTATCAGGCAGCTGCAAGTGGATCTCCAGATCCTACGGGATGAGAATTATTATCAGCTAGAAGAGCTGGCTTTTAGGTGAGGAACATGGGACTCCTACAGAAAGTTTGTTTACTGCTGAGGCTCGTGGCTCAAGACTCAGGTATTGAATCTTGTGACTTGACCTTAGAGTTCAGTGTCTCGGTAGGAATATTACAGGTATTTTGGCTGGGAAATTCTCATGGTGGAGGACAATTTCCCCTTATTGCAGGCCCTGTCCGCTAAGTAAGTGTGGGCTTTCCTAATCGTTGTGGTATCTAAAAACACCCCACATACTCCAGAGTGGCCTGCAGAGGTGAGTACCAGAGCTGGTTTAGAATGCTGGTGAATCGATATGTCACTTTGTAGAGGAGGAAAACAAGACCCACAAAGGGGATGAAGATCACCTAAGACACATGCCTTATACAGAGCCAAGACTAAGACTTACATCTTTGGACCCCCAATCTGTTGTTTATTTGTTATACCACCTACGAGTTATATACACAGGTATTTGCTTCCCTCTAGTTAACACTGTAATTTGATATTTGCCTCTCTGACAATTCTGTACAATGAAGATGTTAATAATATCACTTTGCATTCATATAACACTTTTTCTTTCCTGATATCCTTATCCTTGTCAAATGGATAGGGAACATTTTATTTTAAAAAGCACGTTACAAATGTAAGCCTCCTCCTTCTCCTTTCTCTTCTTACATTTCAGGGTTATGCGTCTGCAGGATGAGCTGGTCACCTTGCGCCTGGAGTGCACAAACTTATATCGGAAGGGCCACTTCACTTCACTTGAATTGGTTCCACCCTCTACTTTAACCACTACTCACCTGAAGGCAGAACCCCTGACCAAGGGAACCCATTCTTCTTCTACCTCCTGGTTTCGAAAGCCCATGACTCGGGCTGAACTCGTGTCTATCTCCTCCTCTGAAGATGAAGGCAACCTCCGATTTGTGTATGAACTACTGTCTTGGGTAGAAGAAATGCAGGTGGGTGAATATGCTTGTACAGTGCACAGCGACTTACCTAAGAGGACCACGTTGCTCTGTGTCCCTTAATTATTGATGCTGCCTAGGACCCAGACCCCTGTTTTCTTACATTTTAAATTGACTGGATCAGCTCACACCCTCAAACTCCCACACTGAATAGCATAGACTTTCCTAACTTAAAGACATTGGAGAATTTCTTCCCTTCAGCCAACCGTACTCTGGGTGGGAGCTTGTGGGGGAAGTTGCAGAGCCTGTAAATCTCAGTTTGTTTCTGAGATTTCCTCATTGGCAGAGAAGCTTGTTCTTCACTTTCTGCGTTTGGCCATCCTCTTACATTTAAGCAAGGCCTCCTGGCTTCACAATTTTATGGGGCACCTTAGAAGAAAAGTCTTTCTCAGTTATAGTTGATACTATATTAGTTTCAGGTGTACAACATAGCGAGTAGGCATTGATATATAACTTACGAAGTGATCACCCCAATAAGTCTAGTATCCATCTGACACCGTATGTATTTACTATAACGTTATTGACTAAATTCCCTATGCTGTACATTGCATCCCTAGGGTGCACTATTTCCATGTATTCTAGGACAGCATTCGCCAACCTTTCTCGGACCACCAGTTGGCGACAGCTGTTCTAGGATAATGGTTCAAGTTCATTATTGTCCTCTTTACCCTTCTAACCCTTTCGTTTGTGTGAGATATCTCCCATCTCCTGATGATGGAGTCCCCAGGTACCAATAAATAACAACATTTAAGGACAAGCTAATGTTTTAAAATTCATTGGCCAGTAGTTGATGCCATGAATGAAGCTTACTATTTTCAGATATTTCTTTCTTATGTCCATTTTGATTGTGAAATAAAGAGACTCTATAAAGGGAAATGCCTGAACTATAAAGTTAAGCATCTTCAGCCAGTGGACACACCTTTCTGGTTGATAAATTTAGGAACATCTTCCCATAATGTAGCAGCAACAGCCTGCTTCTGCTGCTGTAGCTGGTGGGGTTTAGTATCTAGCTCCTTGGGGGGGGGATTATGGCATATTTTTCTGTAAGAGGTCATAAGAGAGATATCATTTTGCCAATCCTCAACCTCTAGCCCTCTTGTCCAAATGGTGATTGTGACAATTTTCTTTTTCTGCCAACTTAGCAGAAAGTTAGTATATATGTGCTTTTCTTTAGATGAAACTGGAGCGAGCAGAGTGGGGCAGTGACCTGCCTAGTGTGGAGTTGCAGCTGGAAACACAGCAGCACATTCATACGAGTGTGGAAGAGCTGGGCGCAAGTGTCAAAGAGGCCAGGTTGTATGAGGTGCGTGACAGTCAGAATCCATTAGGGAGGTAGGGCAGGGTGCGTAACAGGGCAGTATGCATGATGCAGCTGCCTCGGAGGAGAAGGGGGCTTTCGCAAGGAATGATAACCATAAGCAGCACTTTACAACAAACTCACTTTTCACATGAAGTGTTCTTTTGCTCTTTGTAATAACCTTGTGGGAATGGTATTTTTTTTTTTATTACTAACTCTTTTTAAAAATATATATATTTTATTGATTTTTTTACAGAGAGGAAGGGAGAGGGATAGAGAGTTAGAAACATCAATGAGAGAGAAACATTGATCAGCTGCCTCCTGCACACCCCCTACTGGGGATGTGCCCGCAACCAAGGTACATGCCCTTGACCGGAATCAAACCTGGGGACGTTTTAGTCCACAGGCGGAGGCTCTATCCACTGAGCCAAACCAGTCAGGGCTATTACTAACTCTTTTTGGCAACAAAGAAGTGATCTTGAAAGCTAAGGTGAGTATTGGTAAGTAGTGGATGCAGTTTCCAAACTCAGACCCTCTGCTCCAAAAGTTCATGCTCTTTCCACTTCACCTTCTGTCTGCAGTAGAGAGCTGGTGTAGAGAAATTGTTCAGTCTCTTTTCTTCACTCATTCTGCCTTCCCATTTTTTAATTTCTTTTAAATATATTTTAAAGGGAGAGGGAGTGAGAGCTAGAAACATCAATGATGAGAGAATCATTGATTGGCTGCCTCTTGCACGTCCCACACTGGAGATTGAGCTGCAACCCAGTCATGTGACTTGACCAGGACTCAAACTGTGATATCTGGTTCAGAGGTCAATGCTCAACCACTGAGCCATACTGGCTGCTCCCCTCCCCGCTTTTTTTTTAAGCTCTCCCCTTCAAAAAAGAAGTTGAATAATTTTGGAATCATTAGTCATAGGTGTTTTTAAAAGAAACTTTCCAGAATTACTGGAATACCAAGACAGTGTGGTCTTTCAGCTGTGTTCTCCCTGCTGAACTGTCCTCGTGTAGTGCTGCTCCAAGCTGTAGAGTCTGACCCAGAGCTTTATTATCTAAGCTTCTGTTTTCTCAGAGTAAGTAGCCTCTACTTGTGTGCAGACACAATGTTTACATAGTTTAAACCATGTCATAAATATAGTTTACTTATCCTTTCTTTAATGTGTTCCTATTTCATTCTTATCAGGGAAAAATGTCTCAGAACTTTCATACTAGTTATGCTGAAACTCTTGGAAAGCTGGAGACGCAGTATTGCAAATTGAAGGTAAACTGTGACTAACCCTGTGTTCTGTTCTTGGAGAATCTGGTTCCCTCCAAACACCTCCTTTCCCTAATTTGGCTGTTTTGGTGTTCTGTTTATTAAATGACATCATGTACTTTGCCATTGTTCCTGTGTATATAATATTTTCTTAATGGAGCAGAACCACTGCCCCAGAAAGCCTTACATAGAGCCATCTGAGCTATCCTGCTTTCCCAAAGCCGTGGTTACTTGTGCTTTGAGACACCAAAACTAAAAGTTTGAGGTTGATAGGGAAGGGACTTCTCTCTGTAGTCTTCCTTCCTGATTCAGGATTGCTCAGAGTCTGACAGGCCCAGGATCATTCTTTATCCAGCGAGCCCCACAAAGGCCAAGCGAGGTCCAACTTACAGCTAAAATTGACAAGGGCTCTGAAGCCCTGTGCCAAACTTGTACTAAATCTAAGCCAGATTTAGATGGAGAGGCACCCAGAGTTTCAAAAAACAAGACAAAATTCATTTCCTGAGTTATTCTTCACTTTGATGTCAAGTGTGTTATCTTCTGTAGATGAAAGGCTGGTGGTTTAACCTTGTAATTCTTGCTTTGTCTAGGAAACTTCTAGCTTCCGGATGAGGCACCTTCAAAGCCTGCATAAATTTGTTTCCAGAGCTACAGCTGAGTTGATTTGGTTGAATGAGAAGGAGGAAGAGGAACTAGCATATGATTGGAGTGACAACAACCCCAATATCTCAGCCAAGAAAAATTACTTCTCAGTGAGTCTAGCACAACATGCCTGTCATATTTATGTAATAGCAGCAGAAGGAGACAGAGGGTCTAGCCTGCTGAGAGCTAGAGTTCCTTCTGCTAGACGGAACTAGGGACCCTGCTTGATGCATCTGTACATGTGCAAAGTATCCATGGAGAGAGGGAAATCCAGAATGCATCGAGAAAGCCAGAGGAGGACATCATAGTCTAAGGGAATAGTTGTAGCAAAGCCAACCAGTCAGTGATACAGACCCACTGGTATGGCAGGTGCGGTGTTAGGTGGGTGCTGACATGAACTGGCCGCTCTAGCCATGGTATTTCCTTCCTCTGCTTCCAGTGCTCATCCTGTGTTCCCCCACTTACTCGGCTCTGGCTGGGGTCCCAAGTCCTTTGTGAATCATTTGCCAGGAATTCCAGCATTTTTGCTCTTCTCTGAAATCCTTTGGCATGTACTGTTCATGCATCTCATTTTGGCACTAGCCACAGTGTTGCAGTCTTTTTAAAAGTAGAGTAGGGAACAGAGCCTTTTATTGCTACTCTTCCCTTAATAGCACTTAATGCATGAAATTGAATTCAACTTTCAGGAGTTGACAATGGAACTGGAGGAAAAGCAGGATGTGTTTCGGTCTCTACAAGATACGGCAGAGCTGCTGTCACTTGAGAACCACCCAGCGAAGCAGACTGTGGAGGTATGTGACTTGAGAACATGTAAGGGCCAGGTGCTCAGAGGCGATTGTTCATGAAAGTACTCAAATCAGAGGCTTTGTTCTGCTGAAGGATCTGGAGGAAAATGCCTGGGATCATTTGTCTTGGGGTTTCTCCCTTTTCATCCCAGCCCCCAAAAGACTGCAGACAGTTTTGATGGTCTATGTACAATACTGTGAGAAACAGGATTGAACCCTGACTTCATGGGGAAATGGCTCGGACCACATAGTTTCCAGATAACTATCCAGACAGGTCCTGCCCGGGAGGGTGTGTTTATGCTGGGCTTTGCTGGCAGATCATCGAGCTGCAGCTGAGTGTGGAAGAGGCCTTTCTGTGTAACCCTTTCCACAAAATCAAGTTGGATAAAGACAAGCTTCTTGCTTATGCAGCTGCCAATCAAGTATTTTCATTATCTTCTGTATCTTCTATATCACGAGCAGCGTTGTCCTTGGAAGAGAGCATTGCACATGTATTTTGGGTCAATTAATCTCATGCCCTGCTCTCTGTGCTTGGTTGTTGCAGGCTTACAGTGCTGCTGTCCAGTCCCAGTTGCAGTGGATGAAGCAGCTGTGCTTGTGTGTTGAGCAGCATGTGAAAGAAAACACTGCTTACTTTCAGGTATATGGGCTTTGTGTTCTTCTGTGTGCATGTTTATGTGTGACTGTGTGTGTGTATATTGTAGATGATGAGAAGAATATTCGTTTTTATTCTGGCAAGAGATTTTGTGTGTCTGCATACACAGGGGTGGGCAAAAGTAGGTTTACAGTTCATATGGAAATACAGTAATCTATAATAATCTATAATAATAAAAGCATAATATGCTAATCAGACCTGACAGCTGAACGACCTTCTGGACGAAGCTGGGGATGTGAGGACCAAGGCAAGCCACTCTGGCTGTGAGAGCCAAGCCCCTTGCACAAATTTTGCCTATCACGCCTCTAGTTAATAAATAATAACGCAAGAATAAACTGTTTTGTGTACTCACAATTGTAAACCTACTTTTGTTCACCCCTATATATGGGAAAAGCATAGTTAAAAACTTATCTGTGGCCCTAGCCAGTTTTGTTCAGTGGTTAGAGCATCGGCCTGCAGACTAAAGTATCCCAGGTTCGATTCCGGTCAAGGGCACATGCCCGGATTGCGGGCTTGATCCCCAGTGGGGGGCATGCAGGAGGCAGCTGGTCAATGATTCTCTCTCATCATTGATGTTTATCTCTCTCTCCCTCTCCCTCTCTAAAATTAATAAAAACATATTTAAAAAAAAAACCCACTTATCTGTGTCAGTGATCTTCTGTTGTATAAACCAGCACCCTAAAACTTAGTGGTTTAAAACAACAATCGTTTAGTTAGATCATGACTCTGTGGGTTGGCAGTTTGAGCTGTGCTTAGCTGAGTGGTTTTTCTCATCTTGCCTGGCTTATTCCTGGCTGCGGGCAGCTGGCAATCTGGCTGGGGCTAGTTGGTCCCAAATGGCATCACTCACATGTCTGACTCTCTGGGGTGATGAGGAACAAGTCTGTATACAAGTCTCTAGCATCCAATAGGCTCTCCTGGCCTTCTTCCCAGAGCGCCCGTGAAGAGAGAGTCAGCCCCAGTCACAGGCACTTGCTTCTGCCGTCACATTTGTTAACATGCCGGTGGCCAAAGGAGGTCACGTGGCCATGCCCAGCTCTGAGGGGAGGAGAAGTTGGCTTTATCTTTTGATGGGAAGACCTGTAAAATATTAGGATCATTTTTTTCTACAATTTGTCACAGCAAAATATACTACTTGTTTTCAAGTGAGGATGGCAGAGGAAATAAACTGTTACCTCTGTTTGGTTTTGTCCTAAGTTAAACCATCTTCCTGATCATTTTGTAATTACATCAATGAGTTAAAATACTTGATAACTCAACATCTAGGCTTTTGTGAACTGTACCTCCCGACCAAGTGCTGTCGCTAGTCAGAAGTCAAGAGGAATGGGCAGTGATTTCTGAGAGGGCGAAGCAGACTGACTTTTCCGTGGGGTTCCATAGGCTCTGTGCTGCCCATCACTGGCCTTTGTAATGAACTGTCACTCTCCGGAGAGTCTAATCAGCTGTGCTCAACTCTGCATAGTAGGATGATTCTTTCTCAGTTAAGATCTTGGTGTTGTGGTGTAATGAACACAAGGCACCCCTTTCTTCTATCCCCACAGTTCTTCAGTGACGCACGAGACCTGGAGTCATTCTTGAGGAACCTCCAAGACTCCATCAAACGAAAATATTCCTGTGACCACAACACCAGCTTATCCCGCCTTGAGGACTTGCTCCAGGATTCAATGGTGGGTACATCAGCGGGATGATTACAGAAACACACACTGAGAAACAGTAAACCCTCTCAGCTGCTGCTGTTTATATCCTTGAAAGCTACAGGGCAGTGGGTCATTGTTAGAACGTTTGCCTCACATTCTAATTAAGTTTAATCAGGTTTTCTTTCTTTTTCCTTTTCTCTTTTCTTTACTTAAAGAAATTGCTAATAAGATTCCTTTGGGAATGTTATTGAAGTAAAGGCCTAGTCATCTCCCCTTGAGCCACTTAGTGCTCATCTGACTTTCTTTGCACTGTTCCTATCTATTTCAATTCAATAGTTGGAGCCAAAGGTGAGGTTTAGGGTCGAAGGGGGTTAACTGACATCAAATTCTTTTTAAGTCTCTCATGTGAAGAGAATTTTTAAAATGAAATAAAACAAAAACTCCCAATGAATTAGATCTGAACCAAATTTTTCCTCTTTGGCAACTTTCTTTTGATAATGATGAGGTACTAGAAAATGGAATTTAATAACATTAAATCTTATTTAGATATAATGCAATATTCAGTTTATTTATGTAGCAATATTTACTTTTTAGATATTACTGCATTCAGTATTTAATCCAAAACAATTTTACATTTATATCCTTCAGTGAACAATTCCTTCAGGAGTGCTAGTAATAAAATCAGCAGCAGGGCTACTTACATTTATTGAATGTATTATTACATAGAGTTGGCAAGGCAAGGCTCAAGGTACATCTCATAGTAAGACAGAAATATGTATGTAATAGAGAAATTGCTTTTTCTGTATGAGAAGCTAGGGAATTGTCACATTTCAACAGACAACTATAAGGGAAGCAGAATAACACCAAACAGTGTCATTTTTTGTGTGGGTGAGACTTGGGCATTTGTGAGCATTAGTTACTTTTTAAAATATATTTCTAGGTATTATAAACCTATGAATGAGTTTACATTCAGTGTTTTACTTGGGCAAATAATCTGTTAATTAATTTGGAATGAAGGGTAAAAAGCTGACTTTTCAGATGTTGTCTCTAGAATGTCTCTCTTGGAGGTACTTTAAGTATGAAGGAGGAATATAATAATCCTTGGCTGTTATCTCCTCCCTCCCACAGAGTACCTTCCTGTTGTAGGGTAACTCCTCTGCAGTTGTTATATCTTCTCGAGGGTCGCTGCTCTGTTCCCTCCTCTCCAGGTCAGGGGCATCGGGTTGGCGGCATCATCTGGGCATGGAGTCACCTGGGTCTGCTCCTCAGCTTGTCCTCAGCTTTCCGTCAGGTTCGGGAGCATCTGTCCTGGCTTCTGGTTCTTTGCAGAACTTTTACCGTGCTGAGCACTTGGTCTCTGGAGTTTGAGATGTTTGGCTGTGGGTTAGACAGAAATTGACTTCTTTATTGCAAGGAAAATGACATGGGTAGACCAGCTCTCAAGTCTGGAACCATGTGGCTGTCTCCCTGATGTATTCCATTCCTCTTTCTTAACTAATAAGTTAAAGTTGTATTTCTTCCAATCATGCTCCCCGGGACAGGCAAAGGTAGTTTATTTAAGCATTTCTTTCTTTATTTACTTGCATATTCTTAATTCCTTAATGGCATTTCTTAACATTATTAACTCTTTATTCTCATTACATCTACTTCCATCCTAAGAAAGCCCTCTTCTGGGGAGTTTTTATACCTCAAAATGGGCTTGAGACATCCTGATTAATCTTTTACTTTAATGGAATTGGCAGTAGATTGCTACCAATTTTGTTGACAAGAGGCTCATTAGTTTTTAAGATAATTCGGTTTATAGAGACTTGAGAGTTTGAATTTTGCATGGTACTGCTTTCAAACCAAATTTACATGCCTACTGCACAGCAAGATACTAAAAGGTAAACCCTAAATCATTTGTCATGATGCCTTCACCAACCACATTGAAAGACCTAAGATCTTTCTGGAGAAAGTTGGACTCAATTTAAGAAAGTAAAACATTTGTGGTAGATAAAATTATTTTTAAAAATTCAAGGAGCTTATTTAACTCTGGCTTCTCCAAAGCAGAAGGCACAAACTGGCTTCTACCAGTGAAAAATTGAATAATAACAACAATAACAACATAGTTGTTATTATTGTTTTAACTCCTATGTTCTCTGAACTTATTTGGGGAAATCCTTTGCTAACTTAAAGCTGTATTTGGCAGCTAGACGTTCTTTTTTATTTATGTTTTGTTATTTTGCATGCTGCTTTATAGTTGGTTAATTGAAAGGGCACTGGGAGAAAGCTGAAAAATTTGAGTACAAAAGCACCTGGTAGAAGACAAAAACAGTCTCTCCTTTTTTCTGTATCCTTGTGTTTCTAAGATGGCTCCACCAAGGATTATTTAACTGAGAAATGACATTCTCTGAGGGAGTGGAGCACTCAGTTTTCTTTGTTAGTCACCCTGAGTAGCAACAATGTCCTTTTGATTTTCTTCTCATTTTGTAGGATGAAAAGGAACAGCTTATACAGTCCAAGAGTTCTGTTGCCAGTCTTGTTGGGAGATCAAAAACAATTGTTCAGCTAAAGCCACGCAATCCCGACCATGTGCTAAAGAGCACCATTTGTGTGAAGGCCATCTGTGATTACCGGCAGATTGAGGTGAGGAGGGAAGGGAGAAGGGAAGCCTTCAGTTAGGGTTATGCTAATGAGGAAAGATCCAATACTAGAGTTTTTAACATTTAGAATTTAAACAAGGTTCTTTCACTTGGATCATTGTAACAGCCTCCCCATCCAGTGCATTCTTTATTCTACCACCAGCATGATCACTTAGAAACAAGTGTCACTCTCTGTGTAAGTCCCACAACAATTCCCCTTTTTTTTGTAGAACGTCTGAATTCCTTAACGTGGCTTCAGGGTCCCGAATAATTTTTCTCTACCTCTCTAGCCAAGACTGAGTCATGTCCCTCCTGTGCATTCGCAGTAAATTGCATGTGTTACATAGTATTGTAGCTATATATCCCACCAGAATATGTGGAATATAGACCATGTTTGTCAGCTTACCATTTCTCCATTTTTATCTCTAGTGGCCTAGCATACTTCCAGGTAGATAGTAGGCTCAATAAATATTTGTTACACAAAAGAATGAGTGACTCTTTCTGTACTTTTCTGTCTTAATTCTGTCCATAAAATAGGGGTAATACTGTTAGTTACTTATCATCCAAGAGAAAGAACTGGTGATTCCAACTACTTAAACATTTTCAGGGATTTGGGTGGGACAACAGAAAGGGAGGAGGAGAGAGTATCAAAAGCAGAGTTGTGAGTATTCATTTCCCTTTAATTTTCACTCTGGTGGTTGTATGTATGAAAGATTGCTCTTGGAGGTCTTACTGTCTCCTTCTACTCTTCATTCACTGACATGTAACAGGCATTTCATGAACACCTGCTTCCTGGATTTATTTGATGTCAACTTTTCCTGTGTTGTGCATTTTTACATGATATCTTTTTGTCAGAATCAGGGACTCTCACTAAGTGATGGCAGGTCTCCAAAATGATTTTTTCTTGAGGATTTCGTAGCTGTGGGATCAGGCACCAGGTAATAATGGTTTGTTGATTTAGCCATTGGCAATAACTTGTAAATCTGTCTCTTCAGATTACTATTTGCAAGAATGATGAATGTGTGTTGGAAGATAATTCCCAGAGGACCAAGTGGAAGGTGATCAGCCCCACAGGGAATGAGGCCATGGTGCCATCTGTCTGCTTCCTCATTCCTTCACCCAATAAGGATGCCATTGAGATGGCGAGCAGGTAACTTGGCGCAGCTGCCACTCTGTACTGCCACCTCTGCTCTTGGACCTGGGAGAACTGATCTCCTTGAACGGAGAACTAAAATTTAAAGTTTCTTTTGGGAAAGATCTTCTATTAGGATATCAAGTACTAGACTGCCAGCCACATAGTAGATTTTCAGTAAATGCTTACCTTCAATTGAGCTATATTTGGTGATAGTTCTTTTTAAAAAAAGTTCTTGGTTATAAACAGTTTAATCTTAGAAGATTGATTTATGTAGTGCCAGCTAATTTTCTTTAATTTATATTTTATTAGAGTAATACGTACATGTTTTTAAGAGTTGAATTATACCAAAACACTTAAAAACTACCAACTACCCTCCCCGCCCCAGAGTTCGGCTTCCAAGAGTCAATTATTTTAACTCTTTGAGCAGATTTTTCTGGTTTTAATTCCAAATTTATAAATAATGTGATTATTTTTCCTGCTATTTTCTGATTTTTTTCAACTTTAGAAATTATCTATTGACTTCCTACGCTAGGATATTAACATTTAGCTTGCTACAAATATACCTGCATACACTTCTCCTTTTCCCATCTTCCAAATGTAGTTATGCCACAGTTTTTGTTTAAACTGGTATTTTTGTGTTGTTATATTAAATGGTTTATAGCTGAACCACACAGTACTATAGGGGATTGTTGTGAGATTTACCCTTGTTGTGTCTTTCCTCTCTAAACTCACCCATCCTCTGCCACTCTCCTTGCTTATGCTCAGCTCCAGTCACCCTTATCTTTTTCCTGTGTCTCAAACACCACAAGCATATTCTTGCCTCAGGCCTTTCACTTCATCCACTTGCTTCAAATATTTCCATGATTCACTCTCTCACTTCATTCAGTTCATCTTACCACCCCACCCCCACTCCCTGCCTGTCACTTTCTGTCTCCTTTACTCATCTTAATTTTTTTCATAACACTCAATACAGCCTAACAGATTACACACTAATTTATTGTCTCTCCCCTCCTGTTAGAAGTTCCAAAAGAGTAGAGGTTTTTGTCTGTTTTGTTTATCTCTGCAGCCTTAGCACTAGAACCATTGCCAGCACATAGTAGGTGCTTGTTAGGTGGTTGTTGAAGGAGAGAGTGAATGAGTGGGTGATTGAATAGATGTACATATAATTAAATTATTTCACTTGCTTTCTTGTATAACTTTTTGTTGGAGTTGATAATTTTTATTTTTTATTTTTAAATATAGTTATTAATTTCAGAGAGGAAAGGAAAGAGGGAGGGAGGGAAAAAGGGGGAGAGAGAGAGAGAGAGAGAGAGAGAGAGAGAGAGAGAGAGAGAAGAAATGTCAGTGATGAGAGAGTATCATTGATCGGCTGCCTCCTGCATGTCCCACACAGGATCAAGCCCACAGCCCGGGCATGTGCCCTGACCAGGAATTGAACTGTGACCTCCTTGTTCATAGGTCGACGCTCAACCACTGAGGCATGCTGGCTGGGCTGGAGTTGATAATTTTAAAAAAATTTTTATTGAATGTATTGGGGTGACATTGGTTAATAGGACGATAGAGTTTTCAAGTGTACATTTCTCTGATACAGGATCTGTATATTGCATCATGTGCCCACCGACTCAAATCAGATCATCTTTCGTCACCATATATTGGGCCCTCTTTTGCCTTACCCCCTTCCCTCTGGTAACTGTCACACTCCCTGTGTCCACCAGTTTGTTATATATCTCATGTATGAGTGAAGTCATGTGGATCTTAGCTTTTCCTAACTGACTTATTTCACTTAGCATAATGTTCTCAAGGTCCATCCATGTTTTCACAAATAGTAGTATTTCATCTTTTCTTATGGTTGAGTAGTATTCCATTGTGTATACATACCACATCTTCTTTATCCAGTCCTCTGTCTAAGGACACTTTGGTTGTCTCCATGTCTTGGCCATTGTGAGTAATGCTGCAATGAACATAGGGGTGCATATGTCTTTGCAAAATACACATTTTTTTTTAGTTTTTTTTTTTAGCGGATACTCAGAAGAGAGATTGCTGGGTTATATGATAACTCTATTCTTAGTTTTCTGGTAAGTCACCAGATTGTTTACCATAGTGGCTATACCAGTAATTGGTTTTTTTTGTTGTTGTTGTTTTTTTACGTTAAAAATAATTTTTTTTATTACTTTAAGTATTACAAAGAGGGTTAAATAAGTTTCCATTTTTTCCCTCCTTGACCTTCCCCTGTCCTCCCCTACCCCCCAGTGTCTTGTGTCCATTGATTATGCTTATATGCATGCATATAAGTCCTTCAGTTGATCAATTAACTCCTCCGCAACCCTCCCGCTTCCAGCTATAGTTTGACAGTCAATTTAATGCTGTTCTGCCTCTGTATCTGTTTATGTTCATCAATTTATAATGGTCTTTATTATCCATAAATAAGTGAGGTCATGGGGTATTTTTCTTTCATTGACTGGCTTATTTCACTTAGCATAATGCTCTCCAGGTCCATCCATGCTGCTGCAAATCCCTTCTTTTTTACAGCAGCATAGTATTCCATTGTGTAGATGTACCACAGCTTTCTAATCCATTCATCTGCTGATGGGCACTTAGGCTGTTTCCAAATTTTAGCTATGGTAAATTGTGCTGCTATGAACATAGGGATGCATATATCCTTTCTGATTGGTGTTTCTGGTTTCTTGGGATATATTCCCAGAAGTGGGATCGCAGGGTCAAATGGGAGTTCCATTTTTAATTTTTTGAGGAAACTCCATACTGTCCTCCATAGTGGCTGCACCAGTCTGCATTCCCACCAGCAGTGCAGGAGAGATCCTTTTTTTCCGCATCCTCTCCAGCACTTGTCGTTTGTTGATTTGTTGATGACAGCCATTCTGACAGGTGTCAGATGATACCTCATTGTTGTTTTGATTTGCATCTCTCGGATGAGTAGTGACTTTGAGCATGTTTTCATATGTCTCTTGGCTTTCTGAATGTCCTCTTTTGAAAAGTGTCTATTTAGGTCCTTTGCCCATTTTTTGATTGGATTGTTTATCTTCCTTTTG
>PVJC01011332.1:0-41803 GCA_004026665.1 Murina feae | reverse complement strand
CCCCGGGTGCTTAAATGCCTAGTTTGATGTCTGGCTTCCCCCCCTAGGATGTAAGCTCTTTGAAAGCAGAGTCTGCATCTTATTTATCTCCGTATCCTGGGTCTGGCTTTTAGTGGGTGGTTTATAGATGTTCATGGAGTGAAAAGTAAGAGTGAATTTTAAAAAATGAATTCGAGTTACAGGGACTGACAATGACAGATCGTCACGATAGAGTGAATGGAACTTCAAAACGGCAGAAAAGTATATGTGATGTGAGCCCACGCGTTCACCCTCCCAAGCTGTGTTTCTGTGCACATACAGAACGCACAGGCAAGCTCTGGAAGAGGAAACGGCAGTGATAACAGACATGGGCTCAGACAGGAGACTCCTTATAGGGGTGCTGAAGGGGTCTCTGTCACCTTGTCTTGTTTGAATTGTTACAGAGAGAATGAACAGCAAAGCCTCTCGTTGCCACAGGGCCTTTGCACTTACCGTTCCTTCTCCCCAGTTTCTAGGTGGCTGCCTCCTAGGCGTCATTCAGGGTCCCATGTAAATGCAGCCTCCTCAGAGGCATCTAATTCAGCCCCGTCATCCCGTCTCAGAGCCTCTGCTCCTTCCCACGTGTAGCACAGCTGCAACGATTATTTCCAGCCTTTGTCCAGTCACTTCCTGTCTCCTCCTGCTAGAATGTGAGCTCTCTGAGGGCAGAAGTTGTGACCATCTTTTCCCTGTTGTACCCAGGGCCTAACAGGGCTCCTGGATATAGGAAGTGCTCATTTAATATTTGTTGAATGAGTAAAATTCTTTTCAACAATCTTTTTTAAAAAAGTTTGTGCGTGTTCAGTGTTCAGTGTGTTCAATGTTCTTGAACTTTTGGTTTCTATTTTTTTAAAGCTTCCCCAGTTAAATCTGAGCAACCAACTCCATGCCTGCCCTGGGAGCCTGGGGGCTCTCAAGGGCTCAAGCTCCCTTATGAGAATCATTTGATGGTGCAAGTGAGCTCCGCCGGCACCGACAGACAAGAAATGTGGGTCCAATCCTGTGAGACCCACAGGCTGCTCAGGAGGGATGGCACCGAGCCCGGTCCAGTGAGCGCGTGGCTGGTGGCCACTGCCCATTCGTCTATCCTTTCAAGGCCATTGTGTTCCTTTTCCTTATGTTTCAAAACCTTTTTACTTTTATGTATTGAATATCAGACAGTCACATGATTCAAAATTCCAAAGGACAAAGGCATCTGTCCCTGCCCTCCTCTCTAGTGGTGACCAAATGCCAACAGCTCCTCATGTAGCTTCCGGAATTATTTACTTATTTAATATATTTTTATTGGTTTCAGAGAGGAAGGAAGAGGAGACAGACACATCACTGATGAGAGAGGATCATTGATCGGCTGCCTCCTGCGTGCCCCCCACTAGGGAATGAGCCCACAATCTGGGCACGTGCCCTGACCGGGAGTTGACTGTGACCTCCCGGTTCATAGGTCGGCACAACCACAGAGCCATTTTTTTAACCTAACTGTCTATCTTACAGATCTTTCCATACTTAACAAGTAAAGACCATCCCTATATTTTCTTAACGGCAGCAGAGAAACGAGCAAAGCTTTCCCACGCGCAGTGATATTGACCAGGGTCCTGCCCAGTGAGCCCAGCCTGGTGCTGGGGAGGGTCAGAGAGACCAGGCTTGGAGCCCCAGCTCAGCCACTGGCCCTTGAGCCACTTAACCAGAACCTCTCTGTGCACCGAAAGGGACATAATCCCAGCTCCTGCCTCGTGAGATGTTACCAGGATTAAATTAGGGAATGGGTGTTGGGGTCTTAGCTCTTACACGTGAGGTACTCAGGAAGGGGTGGCTGCTATGAAAATATTCTTCATGATAAAGTAAACAGTACCACCTGCCCCGCGTGGCTCAGTGGTTGAGCATCAACCTATGAACCAGGACTCATGGTTCGATTCCTGTTCAGGGCACATGCCTGAGTTGTGGGCTCTCTCCCCAGTGTGGGGTGTGTAAGGGGCAGCTGATCAGTAATTCTCATCACTGATGCTTCTATCTCTCTCCCCCTTCCTCTCTGGAATATGAATATATATATATATATATATATATATATATATATATATATATATATATTTGATTTTTTTGCAGAGAGGAAGGGAGAGGGATAGAGAGTTAGAAACATCGATGAGAGAGAAACATCGATCAGCTGCCTCCTGCACACTTCCCACTGGGGATGTGCCTGCAACCAAGGTACATGCCCTTGACCGGAATCGAACCTGGGACCCTTGAGTCCACAGGCCGACGCTCTATCCACTGAGCCAAACCAGCCAGAGCTAAAAATATATTTTAAGAAAATAAAACAGCAGTACTGCCTCATCTCTATTGCTCAAGCAGAGGTGGGGATTTTGGAGGCTTCCTACTGACGCTGGAATCTTCTGCTTAGAGGAAGCCAGGCTCTGGTTCCTGAATGGCAGGCCTCAGCACATGTGAGCAGGAAGGCCCTGGGAGGACGTCCACCCACCACATCTCGCGAGAATGGGGAGAGGGCAGGGTCTCCAGGTGAGCCGTGGCGTCCTCTGTGTGCATCGTGCAGGCAGAGGAGGTGCCCACTTTCCTTCGCAGCCTTTGTCAGCCCTTAGCCACTGGACACAGTTAGGCTTAAGCCGTTTGGCGTTTTGTGAAATTTCTTTCCCTCCATTTCCTCCCTCCAGCAGGGAAAGTTGTCGTTAATAAGAGGTGAAAACGAGAACAGTGCCGTTTCTTCTAGTCTCCCTCTGCACACGCACTCTTTGTTTGCCTCTGTTTTGTTTTCTTTTATGAATGTCTAGTTTGCAAGGCAATAGAACGTCCCTTTAGAGAGTGAGAAGAGAGTCCTCATAATTCCGTTCTCAGTGGCAGTTTCCATCCCCTTCTGGTCTACATTCCACGTATTGTAACATATTTGAGGACATATCATAAAGTCAGTTTTCTGTCCTAAATTACTTGGCTTGCTGTTGGATTAGCAACCCTCCCCTATGTGGTTAAGAATGGCTGCCAAGTAGCTCACTGAGTGGAGAAACCACATTCCTTAGCAGGCTTCTGTTGGACCATGGGGTGTCCTCATGTGTTTCACTGTCCTGGGCACCCCCCTGGAGAAGGCTTCGCCCCATCCCAGGTTTTCCCCTGGGACTCGGATTCCAGGGGTGGAATTCCTTGGTCCATGACTATAATGAGGCTTAAAGAGCTTTATTTCCCCTCCTCCATCACCTCCAACCAGCTTTAATACGTGGCTGAGCCAATCCTGCCTTTTTAACAGACAGGGTTCTTATCTGGGTGACAGAAATTTCACAATTTGTTTTCCCTAAAGTATCTTCAAGGTCCCCAAATCCAAGGCCATAATAACGTGATAAAAATGACTTCCAGGGCACCCAGCATGGCCCTGCCGAGGCCCTGTGTGCCAGCCATTCCCCACCTTCTTCCCCCCTGACACTTTGGAGCTGTGCGATCCTTTGACATATCTTAGCCACTCTGAGCGTCAGTTATGTTTAAGAGAGGGTAACCCTTCCACCCATCTGGCTGATGAATTCCTAAGAGGGCTGTTCATTCACTCAGTAAATACTTAATTAAGGTATGTCAGGCTATGGATTCGATTCGCCATTCCCCACGTTCCATACTCACTGGTTCAACAGAGGCGTGAGCTGGGGTTAAAGTCCCGCCTCTCTCCCTAATCAGCTGCGGGACTTGGACAGGCCCATGAATCCCTAGGAGTCTATGTTTTCTCATCTGTAAGTTGGGCACAATAACAGTAGCCTGGAAGGTGATTTTGAGGATTAAATGACATAATGAGTGAATTTAGTAAGAACCTAGCAAATGTTAGCCGTATTAATAATTACTATTAATTAATAATTACTATATTGCACAAGAGGGTCTCAAACCACTTCTAGACGGTCATTTTGCCTCCTTTGCAAGATAATCAAACGCCTTAATTAGGTTCCAGTTGAGTCTCTGTGGGGACAGGGGAGAGTCTGACTTTGCCTGGATGCCTGTAGGAAGGTCTCCAGGGTTACACAGGCTTCCCCACCCCCTCCCAGGAGCAAGGAGGCCACCAGGTCTGAGCGCCTTCCTTCCTATCCGTGACTTCGAATCAGACCCTGGGAACAGGTCCATGGAAGATTCGAGGGCTTCCGTGGGGGCCAGACAGATTGAATGTTGGAATGAGGCAGTGCTGAGCGTTAGAATAATGTCATAATCAAGGGTGACAATGTTATAATGTTAGGATGTTAAAGCGACTCAGTGTTAGAATGTGCGGATGTTATAATAATGAATGGAGCTTTATCCTAAGAACTTCAGCTTTGAATAGGCTGTTAAAGAAGATCTGATCTTTTGCTGAATTGTCAGACATGCACAGCCAAGAAAAAAAATGTAATATAATTTTTCTGGGGGTTAGTGATAGTGGTTTTAGACAGAATTTGAGAGCTGACCTGGCACCATTTGTGTATTATAGCACACATTTGGGAACAGAATACACATTTTGAATACATTTTTAAGTTAAAAAAAAGGTTGACCATTTAAATGACTATTGGGTTGGGCTGTTTGCTGCTCCCTGGGTTGTGTTCTGAGCGGAGGACCATATGGGTGCCTGGAAACCCTGCTTCCTGTACACAGCACAAGTGAATTCTGACTTGGAATAAAGCTAGTTGTGTACATGCTATACTCAGCCTACTGGCTGTTGACATGGTGCCTAGGCCATATCTTATATGGTTACATCTTTTTACGGAGAAAATAAATAGTTGTGAAAAGACAGTCATCTGGTCTACCCAGAATAGTTGAGTAGAGCAATTTTTCAGCTCCCAGTCTGCCATTTCCCGGCTGTGTGACCTTGGGCAAAGAGCATAGCCTCTAGCCCTAACTGGTTTGGCTCAGTGGACAGAGCATCAGCTTTCAGACTGAAGGGTCCCGGGTTTGACTCCAGTCAAAGGCACATGCCTGGGTTGCGGGTTTGATCCCCGGTTGGGGGTGTGCTGGAGGCAGCTGATCAATGATTCTCTCTCATCATTGATGTTTCTATCTCTCCCTTCCTCTTTGAAAATCAATAAAAATGTATTTTAAAAAAAAGAACATAGCCTTTCAGGGACTCAGTCTTCTTTCTTTGGTAAATGGAATTAATAGTAACTTCCTAATATTGTTGTGAGAAGTCAATGAGATAACGAACCTTACACAGAGCCTATAATAGAGAACACATGCTTAATAAATACTCCATTTGTAATAATTTATAATAATAATCTCTCCTTCCTGCTTTCCCTCAACTCATACCACCCCTCCCTGGATGCTCACTCCCTCAGCTTTCATTCCCCTGGTCCCTATTTCAGGCATAGAAACCGGACTCACCCCCACAACAAATCTCTCAGTGACAGACATTTTGGAGGTTGGGCTTTCCTTGGTGAACTAATAGGATTTTTCAAAATATATTTTAAAAACCTTTATCAAGCCGGGAGCCACGGCACGAGAGGGGAAAGTTCATACCTGCCAAAGGCTTGCCACATGCTCTGAAAGTTAATTCTCACAGCCTTCGTTCAGAAGTATCATCGCCTCTATTTTGTAGTTGAGAAAACTGAGGTCCAGAAACCAATGAATGCAGCCAACATCAGACAGCAAGGAAGAGAAGGCACTGCGATTCTGAAACTCCGGATGCTCGATCCTAAAACCATTCTCTTTCCACTAGGACAACCCGTCTTGCTTTCTGAGCTGGAGTGTGGCTCAGTCTTCATTGGGCCCTGGGGTCCAGAGGTGGGTAGGAGGGTGAGGTGTAAGGCAGGATGGGGTCGGAGGTGAGGGTGTGGTCCACACTCACCAAGGCCCATGAAGTACTTTCCAAACAGACAGCTGGAAGCCATGGCGATGGGTCT
This sequence comes from Murina feae, assembly GCA_004026665.1. Taxonomy (NCBI): domain Eukaryota; kingdom Metazoa; phylum Chordata; class Mammalia; order Chiroptera; family Vespertilionidae; genus Murina; species Murina feae. The sequence goes on along the minus strand of PVJC01011332.1, from coordinate 35,951 downwards.
TTGAGTGATGAGTCTTGAATCGTTTTGATGATTTCCTGCTTTGGCCTAATATTCTTGGTTACTTCCTCTGTGAAATGCTGAGTAAGTCCCTCAGGGAGGGAGGTCCTCCTCACCGGGCCATGGAGAGATGGGGCCGAGTTGAAGGCAGTGCAAGTGCTTGGAAAACAAAAGTGAACCTGCCGAGCAAAAGTGAGGTGTCTAACCAGTGCGCCTTCTCGTTAAGTTTCTTCCCAGACTTCTTGGGCGTGTGTGTTCCTTAAACGCATTGGGATAACGATGGTTAATAACATTATGGAATTGCCTTTTACACCCCAAAGAGATAGCGACAGCCACCCTGAAATGGGCCAGGCCCGGGGAGCCAGGATGCACGGAGGAAGAGCCAGGAGGGAAAGGCAGCCACTCAACAGACAGGAACCAAGTCCGGGGGTTGGGAGTGGTGAAGCACATCCAGCAGATGATGGGTCAGCACAGGAGGCTCAGAACCAAGACCACGAACCAGCTGAGAGGTCAAAAGTCTGCTCTTAGGTGACTTGGATGCGGGTCTAATGGCCCCCAAGGTCCACCCTTAGCACAGACCAAAGCGATGATGGTTCGAGGCTGACAGACACAGGGAACAGGCGGATGGGAATAGGAATGACCTTCGTCAGGGTCACCCAGCTTGGCCAGGGAACAGAACAAGTCCAGGGAACTAAGACCCTGTCCATTCCCTTCCAACCCCAAAGTTTTTATCCCGCCCCCAGGGCTGGAGCAAGCCATTGGCGGCAGCTGCTCATCCTTTGGTCTCCAGCCATAAAGAGACAACAGAATGGAAAAATAATTAAAAAATAAGAGAGGTTTTGGGGAGGGCGGGGGAGAGCTGGGGGTGGAGAGCTCGATTTCCAGGGAAGAGTGGGATGGAGGGTTGGAGAGGCTGGTGTTGAGATAACCAACAGATGCGATTCTTCAGATAAGCGTAGCAATTTAGATAAATCTCAGGCTTTGGAGCTGGTTGCCTGCGTCCCCTCTCCTCCATCCCCTCTCCTCCGTCTGCCTTTTTTCAATTTTTATCTCTGAGCCAACGGAGGGGGTGGGGGAGGGCAGGGAACTCTGAGGGGTGAGGAGACGGGAGGCAGAGAGGGCAGCGAGGGGGGCCAAATTCATCTTCGGGGACTTTGGTTTTTCTTTTTAATGTGTTTTTCCCAGAAGGTGGGAAATGCCAACACACATGCGGAGGCCTAGAAGGCGGCCTATGTTTTTTAAAAAGCGGCAGACAAAAATCAAAATATTTGAAAATGTATTTCATGGTAATTATGTCATATTTCATGGGCTGGTGCCACTACTGAAAGAGAGGCTGAATGCCTTAATTTGTATAGAAATTGTAATCATTTGTTCATTTCAAGGTGAAAATTGCATTTTTTAATTTAAATTGTATCCTGCATGATAGTCTATTATCTAGTAAAATTGTCTCCATGTCTGAATGCCTTATATGCAGCTGCAATGCTTGTTACAAATCCACTTATATTCATAAAAGCAGGTGGACATCTCAGGAAATGGAAGCCATTGTGTGTGTGCCTGTACGGACGCGTGAGGATGCATGTGGGGGCGGTGGCTCCCCTGCCCATCTCCCACTCCTGCCGCCTCGTCCCCCCCATCGACCCCTCCCGCCTCTGAGAATTGTGTCTGCACGTCCCAATCTGCCTAACAAATGATAATTAGTTGGAACAAATGAGGAGGCTGTGCAATGTGGAGGCACAAGCCCTGGACCGAATCTCGGCCTTGCTGTCCCCAGGGGGGGCAGGTTGCAGTCTTGATCCCCGCTCTAGGCCTCAGTTTCCCCCATCTGTAAAGTCATCTTCCGCGAAGGTCCCGTGGTCCCGTGGCAGCTTGGCGAAGAGCGTGGCCCCAGAGAATTGAACTGCCTGACACTGAATCCTGGTTTCGCCACCAGCGAGCTGTGTGATCTTACACAAATTCCTTAACCTCTCTGGGAAGCGGCGGCCTCCTCTTCAGAGCGAGGTAACACCAAAATCTACCGCATCCGGTTGTTGTCAGCAAACTATGGTCGGTGAACCAACTCCACCTGCCCCTGGTCCATACAGCTTGCCAGCTAAGAGTGGTTTTGACATTTTCTAAATCTATTTTTTTTTACATTTTTTAAATTCATTTTTCTGATTGAAAAATAAATCGAAAGAAGAACAACATATTGTGACATGAAATTCAAATGCAGCATTTTACTGGAACACAGACCCATGCACGTGAGCACATGTGGCCGCTGGATTCTCCGCCAGAGGGGAGTGGCTAGGACGGAGACCTCAGGGCCCACAAGGCTGAAGGGACTCGTTATCTGGCCTTTTGTGGGAAAAGCTTGCCAACCCCTCACATGGCACAGTCAAGCGCTTAGCCCAGTGCCCGGCATCTCATAAGCACCCGTTCTTGTTAGCTGGGTGGACAATTTAAGGAAGTTTGGATGTCAGGGGAAAAAAACAACCAGTATTTATTTTTATTTTTATTTTTTAAATATATTTTATTGATCTTTTACAGAGAGGAAGGGAGAGGGATAGAGAGTTAGAAACATCAATGAGAGAGAAACATCAATCAGCTGCCTCCTGCACACCCCCCACTGGGGATGTGCCTGCAACCAAGGTACATGCCCCTGTCTGGAATCGAACCTGGGACCCTTGAGTCCCCAGGCCAATGCTCCATCCACTGAGCCAAACCGGTCAGGGCACAACCAGTATTTATTTAACAGTTATCTTTTGCCCAGCTTATCCCAGATACAAAGATACAGAATTTCTCTTTGAGGCAAAAAGCAGAATCAGGGACCTTGTTTTCCCAGAGGAACTTTCGCCCAGTGTTTTCTTGAAAATTCTATAACATTGCTTTGACTCAGAGATGTCAGAAGGGGCCCTGGGCCAGAAGTTCAATGGTCTTGCCCACCCACCTGCTCTGTAAAATGGGTCTCTTCCAGCAAAACGTACAACTGTGTGCGCCCCATGTCACGTGGACAGGGTTCGCACGCCCTTGGCATATAGCAGCTGCCTAGATGCTCAACTTCTTCTCCTTTCACTGGGGTAGATTCCATGGTCATTGCTGGACCTGATTAGAAGCACCTACTGCCCATCTTTTAGCCCAGCCCATTCATTCATTCACTCATCATTCATTCATTCATCCCTCCCACAATTTCCAAGCATTCTGGATTCTCTCTCTCTCTTTTTTCTAGGGGTGCTAACGCAGTCCCCCACTGCCATAGTACACAGTAGAGGTTCCCCCATTTGGGGAAATTGCAGGGGTCAGCACATCCGGAGTGCAATGGATAAGCCTCATCCTAGGAAAACCACATTGGTGATCATGACCTCTCCCCTGCCAGGTTGGTGTCCCCTGGGCTCTCTCTTAATCCCAGGCTTCCTCTGGGAAGGAGAGGAAGAACCCGTGCTGGAACCCAGGCTGAGTGTCCTCTGGCGAGCGACTTCTCGGAGCCTCTCTTCCCGAACCAGAAGATGGAGCTCAGGGTTCCCTGCTCCCTCTCATGCAGGACTCAGAGATGGGGTGTGGCAAATGCCCATCAGCTGCAGAGGGTGCGCGATTGTTGCCTATGGATCTACCTTTCCCAGAAGTCAGGTGAGGGAGGACTTGCCGGAGGCCACGTGGCTAAAAGTGACCCAGTTGAGTGTAACACCAATGCTTGGTGTTTGTATCCAACTCCCCCAAATCCCTGTGTTGAGGCCCTAACCCCACAATACGATGGTATTTGGAGGGGGGAGGAGCCTTTGGAAGGTAGTTACAGGCAGGTAAGTCCATGGCCAAACGAATGAACGAATGAATGGATGGATGTACGGGAAGGCCCTGGGCTGGGAATTCAGAGACCTGGCTTCTAGTGATGGTTATCTGGACCTTCAGACAATCCCCCTTGTCCTCTCTGGGACTTTGTTTTCCATGTTTGCTGGGATAAATTCTCCCGTAAAGTAGGCATGGTTATACCCATTTTATAGATGAAGAAAAAGAGTCTTGGAGGGGCCAAGTCCCATGCCCAGGCCACCCACTGGTAAGGGCAAGAGCTAGGATCAGAACACTGGTCCATCTGGCTCCAAAGCCCACATACTTCACTATGCTTCCACCCTGAATGTGCTTTCCAGCCCAGACCCCTGACCTATCTCCAGGTTGGGCCAGAGGCTCATCCAGCTGCTGTCGGAATCCCCGTCTGGGGCCCCTCATTCTGCAGAACCCTCCATGCCCAGGACCTGGCCCCTCCTAATCACAGTGCACCTGATTGAAATGGGCACGCGGCCACATCCAGCTGCCTTCTGGAAAGAAGCAGATCTACTGCAATGTGGGTAAAGAGAGGAAAATTCCACTAGTTTAGGGAGTCCAGATTCAGTGTATAATGATAACAAGCCATTCCTACAATGAAAGGGCCTATGGTCACATAAGATTGTGAAACGCAGAGCTAAAGAGAGTTCAATTAATTTCTTATTCTGTGATCTCTTTTAGTCTTCCCAACTCTCTTGGAGGTTGGTAGCATCATTATGCCAGCTTTCCAGGTGATGAGAAAACCGAGTCCTCAGACAAGTGTAGACCACTTGCCCATGGTTAGCCAGGGGTGGCCCTGGTTTCGGAGCGTAGGCATCCACTCTCGTAAAACATATACTAATCATGTATCTAAAAAACCCTGGTTACCGGCTGGCCTCAAGCCTGATTTCACAAAGAAGGATTCTGTAGGTTCCCGCGCGTGGTCTCAGGGAACCCAGCAATCCCTACCCAACTCTAGCCTAAGCCCTGCTGCCTGAGAATGCTCTTACTCATGTCAATTTTATCCAAAGTTGCTCCTGATAACCCACAAACCTCATGCTGATCCCCACCCTGGCTTTCCGCTCTTGGAGGCCTGCTCTCCTAGACCCAACAGACAGGCCTGGGGGAGGGAGAAGCATGGCTTCACATGCATCAGGGAGGTAATCGCTTATCCGTCAGCAGTGCACCCCTGGAAGCGAAAGGGGTAGAACCAGGCAGAGGATCCTTTTGTGTTGTTGCTAAATTTCTTGAATAATGGGTCCCAATTCTTTTAAAATATATTTTTTTTATTGATTTCAGAGAGGAAGGGAGAGGGAGAGAGAGACAGAAACATCAAAGATGAGAGAAAATCATTGATTGGCTGCCTCCTGCATGCCTCCTACCCGGGATTGAGCCCACAACCGGGCATGTGCCCTGACCAAGAATCGAACTATGACCTCCTGGTTCAGGGTTGATGCTCCACCACTGAGCCACACTGACTGGGCAATGGGCCCACATTCTTTACTCCCCTGTCATAGACAAACATATACTTTCCATGCCTCAAGATGGGTGTGATTAAGACTTGCCCAACTTTTGACTTGGGGCTTGACTGTTAGATTTGCCTTGGTCAATGAGATGTCCATGAATCTGACCAGAGAAGCAGCTGGAAATGGGGCTTCAAATGGGACCCCCATGATGCCTTTAGGACTCTAGTGATCTTTAGTCATGACCCAGTAGCTACACTCTGCATGGGCCCCCAGAACAAATATTGTCAGACCTACAGCTTAAAACTGAGCTGCCCATTTCTATTAGTTTTCTGTTGCCGCATAACCAATTGCCACTAACTTAGCAGCTTAGAACAACCCATTCATCATCTCACCGTTTCTGTAGGTCAGAAGTCTAGGCATAGCACAGCAGGGTCCTCTGCTCAGATGTCATCAGATTGAAACCAAGGCCTTGACTGAGGTCTCATCTGAAAGCTTGACTGGGGAAGAGTCTGTTTTCAAGCCCATTCAGGGTGTTGGCATAAATCAGGTTTTTGTGTAGGACTATGTCCCTGCATTCTTGCTGGCTGTTGGGCAAGGGTCACTCTCTGCTTCCTAGAGGGTGTTCTCAGACCCTAGTGATGGCCCTCTTACAACATAGCAAGCAGCTTACATTTTTATAGGCGGCAGGAGACTCTCACTCCAGGCTGCTATGATGGTGTCTCATGTAATGTGAAGCAACCACAACCAGGACTAACTCATCACCTTTGCTAGATAGCGTAACCATGTCCAGGTAGTGACCATCCCACCGTATTCACAGATCCTGCCCCCACTCAAGGGCAGTGGATTTTATCAGGAGTATGCAGCAGAGGATGGAAATCTTGGTGGACGTCATAGAGTTCTGCCTACTACACCACCCAAAAGTAGATTAGCCTGAACCATGGTCAACCTGCAAACTTGGGAAGGTGAGAATGAATGCTTATTATAGGCCACTGAGGTTCAAGGTCATTATTCTTACTCAGCGTTGCTTTGGTATTGGCTGTCTGATACACTTTAAGAAGCATTGTCTTCCTCGTTCACACAGTGTCTTAGCTCCCTGGTGAGGAGGAAGCTTGCTAGGAAGGACAGGGCACTGGGACCAGTCAGGTCTGGGTTTGACTCTACTCCTTCTAGTGGGGGGCCCTTGAGCCAGTTACTTCACTTCGCTGGGTCCATGTCCTCATGTATAGTGGGAACTACAATGCCTATCTCACCTGGCTGTTGGAAGTATTAACTAAAATAATGGATGAGGACCACATGGAATACAGTCAGCTATTGTCATAACAATGCTGCGTAACATAGCAATCTGTTCCTTGTCTCATTGCCCAGGCACACCTATGGTGGATGAGTTTCACAGCCTTTTCTCTGTGTTAATGTTAGGTGTCTTTTCTCTATGAAGTTCACATTTCTAGTCAACATGCCCATGTCTTCGGAGAATGAATGTGGTATGAATTCTGGGCGTGGCCACTGCTGATTCCCGTGGGCTAGTGGGCTGGTCACCCATTACCAGATGAGAGGGTGACCTGCAGGGTTCTCTGACCCTGGGTGGGCTCTTGGCTTGAGCCACATTGGCCGTGGGCATCCACTCTCAGACAAGAGCCCTGCTCCCACTCTCCAGAACTTTAATTTTAAAATGTGACAATGGTTGACTCGTTCTGGAGAGCACAGCCTCCCCCACAAACCAGCTGTGTGAGCTAGGGGAGGTAACGTCAGCCTTCTGACCCTTGCTTCCTTCCCTGTGCGTTACAGGTAAGATTCCCACCCCAAAGGGTCATCATGCTGATGATCTGACAAAAAGCATATCCCTGGGCCCCTTACAGGCGCTCCCAAAGTGGTCTTCTCTTTCCTCAGAGCAGAGACTGTCCGTGTCTGTTCTTTTTGGTGCCACTCCCTGCCCCTTCCTGCCTCCCAGGCCCTTCACAGGGAGGAGCTCAGGGTAGGTGCTAAGGATATTTTGGGTGCTGACGTCACACCTTTAGTCTCATTTGATTCTCATGAGAACCTCTGTGTAGGTGGGCGTGGAGGCCCTAAAGCCTGTTCCCTTCAGTCCCACCTCTCGCCCCCCAGGCACAGGATGGAGGACACTTCCCTTCTCTTTTCAAGTTCAATGTGACCACATGACTTGCTTTGGCCAAGGAAGGGTGAGCAGAGGTGTCCCAGGTCACTTGGGGAAGAAGCTGCAGGGGTCAGTGCCGATTCACCACCCCTCTCTTTCCTTCTGATACCAGCGACCAGCAATGCTTGAGATGATGGCTATTCTTTGTCAACTAACAATAATGAGCGGAGGGTGTGATTCTTGAAGCCATACTCTTAAAAGGACCAGATAATCTGGACTCAACTCAGCAACAGATGGGATTATACTCAGAAGCCCCAGTCTCTCTGTCTGCGTGTCCCTCCTGACCTCCACGGCTCCACTTATCTCCTCTCTTGGGAGCCTCTACCTTCCACTAGTAAATCTTGTTCAGGGAAAGGCTGTGAAACTCATCCACCATGGGGTGTGCCCGGGCAATGAGACCAGGAACAGACTGCTATGTTACACAGCATTGTTATGACAATAGCTGACTGATACATTTGTCTATCCAATATCCATTCTTTTCTATTCCTTTAGAGGTGAACTGATTTTATTCTGGGAAGTAGTGTGCCTGGGCAGAAGACTATATTTCTTAGCTTTCCATGGGGTGTAAATGAAAGTTTTTGAGTGGGACTCCTAGGAAAGCTCCCTACGAGGGGGTCAGAGAGCTCGCTGGGGGCCACCAAAGGTCAGGGAGCTCCTTGGTTTCATACACTGAGCACCTAATAGGTTGAGTTGCCTTCCCAGCAGTGGTGTTAGACCCCTCTGCACCATCCAGGCACTCTCTGGACTGCTTTAAGACCGTCTTTGGCTCAGTTTATTGTCATGGTAACCTCAAAGATGCTTAGAGATCATCTAGCCTAATTTCAAAAAAATATGTAGAATTAGGGTCTGAGACGGGGAGAAGATTGTCTCAGGATCCATAGCAAGTCATAAGCAGAGCTAAGAGTAGAACTTGATTAGTTCTTCACTCTCCCTCATACCTTGCTTCCTTATTGAGTGATGGCTGCCTGGTTGGTGGGGGGAGGAGTAAACAGACTTGGGGTAGAATGTGGCTGGGAGCCCTGGTTCTGACACAGCAGCTGCCTGGAATTCATAGGGGCTGAAACAGAGCTCACCACATTGCAGGGATTCTATCTGGAGGCGGATGCTGGGGCAGCCCTTCCCTTGGTCTTAGACCCTGGGTCCTGGCCTGGAGAACTGGGCTGGGTTGAATGGGCCAGGTCCACAGGAACACCTTATGAACCTTCTTAATTTTCCCCAACCACTGCCCTACCACACCCCTTCATGTTCAGCTCATCCGGGTAGACCAGCATCCTGGAATGCCACGGGAACCCTGGTTTAGAGCCAGGGGAGCATATGTGATAGACGCCGCTGATCCTGGGCCAGATACTCTTTGCTGGGCCAGCACACCCGTCCTCTAACTGGTATGTTGTTGCTAAGGGCTCATTGCCACACCTTTCTCTGGAGAACTAGCCTCAGCCCATAGAAGCCACTATAACCAGAGATGCTGAGGCGCCTAGAAAGTCCTTTACCCACCCACCCACATCCCCGGGGCCGGCCAACAGCCAATGAGTGGAAAATACTGGGGAACAAAAGGCCAGTTCCTGGTCTCATGGTCCGACTAACTCTATGGCACGATTCACACCCAGAGCTCCCTGCAGTATTAGGATGAAGCAAGACTCGAGTTAAAGCTCCCTCTTTGCTCATTCCCTCCTCTGCCCTCTCTTTCTCCCTTCACTCCCTTATGGGTCTCTCTTGAGGGCTCTCCCTCAACAAGTCACCTGCCCAGGAACCCTCCCATCAGCCTCTGTTTCTACGGCAAAATGGAAGCTTCTGAGCTCTCACCCCGTTTGTGTCCTAGAAGATGGCCAAGAGGGTTCTAAGCTTAGCAGCAGGAGAAGTTTGTCTTGGTGAAGAGAACTGAGGCTTTCCCAGAGAGGTGCTTAGCAACAGGACCCAGCGATCAAATATTGACTTAGGTATCCACTGTGTATCCAGCATCTGCTTGACATTGCGGGGGGGCAGGGGGGGTGGAAGGGGAGGTGTGAAAGACATGTAGCTCCTAGCCTGACCCTCTAAATTAGGTCAAAGCATGTCGGTCTCTGTTAGGGCAGTTGCATAACGGCGACCAAGTGAGGACAAGGAATCTTGCAAATGCTTTTTAACTTCTTTTAATGTAGAACAGTTACGCCTGAGTTACAGAGGAAGCGCTTACAAGCAGGTAGTTAAAGCAAATGCCAGTTTCTCTTTCTAGTCTACTACTCCATATAGCTGAATAAATTATGGTGCGATTATATTTAAACACACACGCTCGCGTCCACACGCACACCCCACACACACGCCCATGCACACACGCTCACTTCCACGTGGAGGAAAATGGCTGTGAGTCAAACATGGATGCAACCAAAGTTTCAGTTACGAGGGAGGAGGAATGATCTAGAGTGCCATGTAGATTGTCCCCAAGTAGGGGTCTGGTCACCTAAGGGTTGGCAGAGAATGCGTTCGACGCACCGTATCTCTGGTATCTCTGAACGTTTCAAGATGGCGGCTGGAGACCCCCCCATTTGGTCTTGGTTTGGTGCCTCTGCAGGAGGGGAGGAGAGAAGACCCATCGACCTCAAAAAGCATCCAAAGAGAGGAGGGCACGCTTGGGAGCTTGAGGGGACCCTCCATCTGAGAGAGGCCCCAGAGGAAGTCTTTTTAGGGCAATCGTGGAATTTCGCCAAGTCCCACAACGCAAAGCACAGACTGCTTCACCAGCTCCATGGACCGCATTGGACTTCAGAGGCCAAAGTCTGGCCTGTTCTCAAGCCACCGCCAGACTGGAAATCTGATCTCGATGTTCTTCCCGGCAAACCTCTCTTCATTCTTCCCTTCTTTCCCATCCCTCCCCCCCTTCTCCTCCATGTTCCTCTGGCAAAAGAACGGCGAAGGCAAATCAAGTAAAATATAAGAGTATAAAAGCGTAGCTTCGTTCTTACACATTGGCTTTTTTTTTTCTTCATAGCAAGAGAGAAATACCAAACGGGAAAACAAAGCAATAAAAATGAAAGAATCCAAGAGAGCCTGGAATGTATACTTTGAAACACATGAAATGCAGATATATCCCTACAGATGGTCCCTGGTACTAGCACGACACACACTGTGGGGGTTCCTTTCCTGTTGTAGTATATATATTTATAGATATAAAAGTCAACTTCCTATAAACGAACAGCACATCACCACGTTTCCAACTAATGTACAATGAGCTCCAGAGAGGGGCCGCCCGTAGGGAGGACCAACAGCGACTTGTGAGAAGCTGGAGGACACAACTCTTATTTTGCTACAGACTATTCGCAGGGACGGGTGGGGGTTGCTTTTGGGCTGGCCTAGCCGATGGATTCAGGCTGTGGTCAACCCTCGAGAGTTGGAGGCCTTGTCCCTCTCATCCCACACCACCTCTCTGGTGAGGTTGTGAGCTGCCAACCCAAGACTGAATTTTCTACACCGAGTTGGCTAAGCAAAGTCATGAGAGAGCTTTTAGGGAAAAGCTGTCTGGGTCAAGGTTTCTTTCTGACGGGAGTGGGCACCTGGGGGAATAAGTCCCATTTTCTATACCAAGATGGCGGCTTGGGAGAACTCCAGAGAAGCTGAACGTAACGAGAAGTCATTTGGTTTACTCCCGTTTCATCACGGGGGGATGGGATGGACAGAGATTTGGGTTGGTCCCAGCATTGGAATGTCACCTTTGGGGGCGGGGCTAAGCAGTTTTGACGTCACCTGCCTGGCATCCCTGCACCTGGGTGATACAGGGCATGAAGAGGCTCAGGTGATCCCTGAGCCAGGTCTCCAGGAGGAAGGAGGGACCAGTCAAGGAATGTGGATGAAGTCTGTGGTCGAAGGAAGAGCTGCTTCCTGGCTGGGAGACCTACACAAGCATGGACTGGGTGGTCACCGAGGGTACAACAGTCCTCCTTTTGTCCAGAGCTTAACAAGCCCAAAGTCTGCTACAGCGGATGCTCCAGTTGAAACCTGGGCTGAACTGGATGGGCCACACACATCTGGGTGTCCGCTGCTACTGAAGAGTCCGTCTGTCCCCAACTACTAGCCAAGTTCCTCCAAACCCTAGATATGAGCCGCCCTGGCCTGGTCCAGGACAGGAGTCTTGTTACCGTGTCGGAAGCTGAGAAACAAGTGAGCATTTTTCACGGAGGTGACGTCCATGCAGGAGAGTGTCCCAGCTCCCCTGAGGGAGGAACTCAGCTCAATTCTCAACGCCGCAGCCCATCCCTTTCGGAATGTCTTGTTGGCTGAGGGCAAGACATGGGTTGAGCAAAGAGGTGGCCTCGCGTGCCCAAAGGGGGACAAGCAATTTGGTCCAGGCTTTGTGGATTCAGTGCTGTGCCTCCCGTCACAGAGCCTTTTACCCAGCAGCACCTGAGAAAGGGGATTCGAGCGCAGATTACGACGGGGCTGATGGCGAAGATGAATATAATTTTGATAAATAGGTGAAGGTGATGGAAGTTCCAAGGAGGAGTGGTCAGGGGCTCAAGCCATTCCCCGAGGGTCTCAGCTCTAAAGAGGAGGAGCTGGAGGAGCCACTGGCACGGCCGAGGACGGTGGCCCCCTCTGCCCAGGGGTGGCGGTTTAAAGATTGGCCACATCTGTCCCGGCACAGCTGTGCTGGATCAGGAGACGGAGGCCTCTTGGCCAAAAGTGCTCCAACATGAAAAGATGCCACTCTGGGTGGAACAGGGTCATGTCCGCTCCCCCCAAATGCCTAGGGGAATCGGTGGCCTTGTCTGTGGGGCAAGTAGTCCCCATGGGCCCAAGGACCCTTCTCCAGAGCTGCAGGGGAGCCCCCTGTACCCAGCAGCCTACAGGGACTCGCCGGGGATGGAGGCCCCTCCTAGGAGATGAGCACGCAGGACGGGCTCAGGTCTCTGTGGAGGCTTTGTGCGAAATCAAAGCTACATAGCACAGAGGCCTTTGGCAACAGGGTTTGCTGCCCAGAAGCAGAGGCACCCCAGTTACCAACCCCCTTCTGAGCCTGCCCTGTGCCTCCTGCTCATGGGTTCTCAAGACTTCATCCCCTCCTGCTCCCCGGCATCTGATCCAGTGAGTGGAAAAACAGTATGTGGGTTCCCCAGGCCCCACGTGGGGTGGGCACAGTGGGAATGTGGGCTTCAGTAGAAGAGCTGGCTTCTTCTGGCTACCTCACTGGTTCCTTGTATCCTGGGCTGGTCGCTGCTGACCCATCCCCACATGGCCACACCCCTGGTTAAGTCTCTTCCAGGTTTTCCCAATCTCCCCACTTGGGCTAGATTCCCCCTGACACCCAATCGAGGTGTTCAGGGAGGGACCCGAAGTCCTCAGACTTCCTGGGCAATTCCCCTGGGAAAACCCAGGACTGGGTTCCCTCTCTGCTAGAGTCGCATCATCCAGAGGAGGGATGGGCTGGGGTTCTGACCTTGGGCCAGAGGCCCACCTGGAGTGACTGGCTCCAGCACTTCCAGCGGAGAGTGGCCTGTGAGCTCCTCCACCTCCGGCCAGGGTACCCACAGGCCACATCCCAGATCCCACCCTCCTCTGGGTGCTCACGATGCCCTATTCGGGGTGAGCCTCCATCTCTGAGCCTCCGATGGCACAGAGGCTGCACGGTGACAGGATTTGACTGGGAAAAGGCTGTGGGCTGACCAGAAGCCCTCCTGGGGACAAAGTAAAGGGGCAGACACCAAAGTGGGGGTCACTCTGGGCCCCCAGCACAGGTGCACGCCTCCAGAGGGCTGGCTATCACAAGGGAATGGGATCCTTTACTGGCTTCCGGGGACCTCAGGGCGATGAGGGGACTGAGGCTGGGAGGTTCAGGGGTCAGTAAGGGTGAGCTGGGCCGTGGGCTGGGGCCAGTCGCCCCAGGAGCCCTAGTAGGCCTGGCCGGTCTCTACGGGCAGGAGTCCCAGCACCGCGGAGTGCTCCCCGAGCTTCATGCGACGCTGTGTGGAGAGGCTCACATTTTTAGCCAGGTAATCAACAGCAGCTGGGAAAAAAGAAAAGAAAAACTCCTAGAAATTAGTTATTTTTCCCCTATTCTTTTATCTGTCCCATATCGATCCATCAAGCCATCCACCCACATATATACCCACCCATTCATTTATCCACACATCAATTTGTCCATCCAGCCAGCCAGCTAGCCAGCCAGCCATTACTTATCTCTTCATAAAGCTCTTTCTCTCACCTCCGCTCCAATCATTCAGCAAATATTTACTTAACACTGAATAAAAAACACAGCTCTCAGTGAGTTCTGTAGGGAGATCCAGAGCATATCCACATTCTTGAGTGAGGAACTGGTCCCTCTTTCTGTATGGGTCCCTTCTATGGGGTGGGGGGGAACAGTGAGTTCCATGGAGCCCAGGTAGTAAGGAGGACAAGGTCCTTCTGCCTCCTTTGGCCCTGAGCCCAGCTCATGGATGAGGCAAAGCAAGGCCACTGACTCAAAACTCAAAGCAGTTTTTGCAGGTGAGCTGAGCGGTCCAGGCAGGGGAGGAGGCAGGGCCCTGACATGCAGGAAGTTGAAACTTTCATCCTTGTCAATTCTGGTCACCAGGGGGAGAGGGGCGAGAGTTTGAGGGTGTGTGTGTGTGTGTGTGTGTGTGTGTGTGTGTGTACAGTGGAAATAAGGAACTTGGTGAGGTAGCAATGGGCATAAACATGGATGTTCACACATGAGTAGTACTTGCGTATGCGCGCACAGATGTGGGTGAGTTGTGTGCACCTGCATGAGTAGAACAATGAGGACGCTCATGCATGTGCAGGTAACTGTACAGGTGAGTTCCACCTAGGCCAGGTACGTGTGTCGGAGTGTGTGCGTGCACAGGTCTGACCACTAGTCCTGCGTGCGCACATGTTGTCTTCGCTGTATTGATCGTACCTGCCTGAGGCTACAGCAGAAATCTGCCCCGATCAAATAATTTGACTGGCATGTGAGCACGGCCTCCTACACTGCTGCTTCCCAGCCGCCATCCGAGGCCATGGCCCATCCAGCCCCGGGAGCGCTCAAATCTGGAGGCCAGAGGGAGATGGAAAGATTGCTGCACTAGGAAGAAGGAGGCTCCGCTCACCACCCGTTTGCCACCTGCCTGAAGAGGGAGCCTGCAGCTCTACACGCCTCTCCAACGTTAGGGCTCCTGCCTGGGGTACAGAGCTGGGAGGCAATGGGCCTCTGAGCTAGAAGAGGCCATATGGGGCCAGGCCAGGGCCCAGTCCTAGGCCTGCCAGTTTTGAGGGTGTCATTGTGGGCGCCCCACTCCACTTATGCAAGCCTGTTTCCTGGGCTGTAAATGGGGACAGTAACCCAGCCAGGCTGAAGAGGTGTGAGAACTGAGTGGGAACGTGCCTGTATGGGGGTCGGTCAGCATGTGCCTGGCACACAGCGAGCTCAGCAGACATGGCTCACAGACTGGAATTTAGTGATCAGATGTGACCTTTGACAGGGCAACAGGGAAGGTGGGAAATTTGGAGCCCAACCGCCTCCTGTTCATGTGGCTCCGGGCAGACCACCATGCTGGCGCAGACCTGCTCCCTTGTCTGTAACGCGTGGAAAGAACTCTGCCTTCTTCAGGGCTGTCACGAGAATCTTATGAGAGAAGGTGCTTTAAGAGGCTGGGCAGAGAGGGCGCTAAAGGATGTGCTAATGCCCTGGGCCCTCTGAGCAGCCGGACCCTGTGCCCCTCGGCTTCCCAGCTCCATGGCCGGCACTGAGCTGCTGGGCCGCCCCCGAGGTCACTCAGCTTTTACGCTTCCAGCTGGTCGGCAGAGGTGCTGGGGGCCACCTGTCCTCCCGGGGTCTGCCCCTTGCTCCGAATGGGCCTGGGACAGTCTCCCAGCTCAGGACCCTGTCACTGTGGCCACACCATCTCTGCTGCTCAGAGTCCCTCTTATCTGGGCTCCAGGGCGTGCCCTATGAGGAGGTCCCACTCAGAGCCACGATGGGAACAGGAGGAGGAGGAGCTAACATTTACCAAGAGCTTGCTCCCACTCTAAGCAGTTAATGGAGCATCACTATCCCCATGTTACAGATGGAACTGAGGCCCTTCCCTGGACGATCCCATAAGTTGTGGAGCCAGGATTCAAACCCAGGCTGTCTACCGCAAGCTCCTACCACCATCCCTCCTCCCAGCATCACCCAGCGCCCCCTATAGAACATTCCAGGATGTGCACAGCAGTTCAGAGTGCATGAGGCACACCCCAGATCCTGCGTGGGCCCCACTTTCCACTCCAGGAAATGTAAGTGACTATTCCAAGGGCACGTTCTCTGAGTCACCAAAGGCTCTGCCTGCGCCCCACGTCCCACATCACGCCGACCTCTGATGCCAGTCCCCCCCGGTTCTTCCTGAGGATGGGGCGGGAAGGTCTGGCTTTGACAACAGTGATGAGAACAACAAAGCGAGAGCCCTCAGAGGTGGGCACTTACTATGTGCTAGGCGGACATGATCTCACCGAATTCTTTCATCAGCCCCACGCTTTAGGTCCGGCTGACCCCGTTTTACAAAGGTGGAAACTGAGGCACGGAAAGATTGCTGGCCTAGAATCCACCCCCAGCACGTGAGGTGGCACGTGAGATGCCTGAATCTGTCCTGTTTGCACCTCTGGTCTCTGTTACTTCCTCCTTGGTTTCTTCCCGTTACCAGCTGTGGCCCAGCACACAGTAGGAGCTTCCCTGGGCCCTGCCAAGGTGAGCAAGGAAACAGGAAGAAGCCAAACTTTACTGATGACCTAGCCAACTTCAAGGGCACCCATAACACCACACAGCCTGCCTCTCCCTGGGGTCCAGCCTGGGCCAGTGAGGGCAGGGCTGTGGCATTTCTCATTATGGCTTCTGTCAGCGGCCCTCCCTGTTCCTCTGCCTCTCCGTGTCTCCCCTTCTCTGCCTGGTACCCACGCTTGGGCTCTGAACGTCTCAAATTAGATTAATCGGCAGTTGGCAGGAGATGTGGCTGTGATGCCAACCCGTAAACAAATCTCAGCCGTCAGCATCTTGTCAGCCCACGGCCCCAGAGGAGGACCCTTCCAGACACAAATTCTTATTAGACTTGTCAGATCTATTAAAATTCTCTTCACACTTCTGCGTTCTATCAGCCCCATCATTAGGACGGCCCTGGCCTCTGGGAACACCAGGGCCATATTAATCTGCCGTGTGCCCTGTCCCTGCCCCCTGTCCCCCTACTCCGGCCCCCTCCAGGGACGGGAGAGAAAGACAGATGAACGGACAACAGCCAGGGGCAGGAGAGGAAGGTGTGGAGATGTCCCTGGGAAGGCGCCAGGCCCAGGAAGAGGAGGTGTACTCTGCTGTTTAAGAGTTTGGCCTTGTGTGTACGCCACGGTGAGGCTCTCCAGGGCGGGGCTACTGTGGGGCTGTGTCCACACGGATACGTGCTCTGCGATCTCAGGAAACAACCTCTGGGGATCCCACTGCCTCATCTGTCCCGTGGGAATAACCATGCGCACTATACAGGACGGCCGAGGGTGAGATGCCAGGCCCGTAGTAGGTGTTCACTAAGTGGTCATCTCTCCTTCCCTCCTTCACACACACACATTTTTGTAGGTACACACACATATTAGTGAAAACTCCCATGGAAGTGAATCTGTGTGCATGTGCCTCTGAGTGTGCACAGGTGGGTGTGAAGTGAACGTCAGTCCACACACAGGTGAGTCTAGGTGTGTATCGTTAGGTGTCATACAAGTTTGGGGTTGGCCAGAGAGAACAGGAGTTGAAGTTAGGAGACCGGAGTCCCCCATCCACCTACAGTGTGGCCTGGGGAGAGTTCATAGCCTCCTGACCCTTAGCTTTGTGTCTGTGACCTGAGGACAAATGTCATCTGCCTTGGGTGGGATGAGGACCATGCCTTTCACCCAGTGCCTGGTTGAAGGAAACTCAGGCCCGGGGCAGATGTGAGCAGATGACAGGGTGGACCTGGGCGTACACAGGCAGTCTGGGACCTGCGACTTTTTCCTACGGACTGTGGGAGCCTAGTTGTGGATGGATTTGGCTGCCCATGACCATGAGGCAGGTGGTCAGTGAGGATACAGTACATCCCTCAGGGGTCCCAGGATGTCATAAGCGAGGGAGATACTACCATGGGCAAACTTTGAAAAGACGGAGTCTCATCCCCAGGCTCCCATTTCACAGATGGCAAAACTGAGGCTCAGAGAAGCAGGGTGCCTTGCCCACTCGAATGGTGCAAGAGGGGCAGACTTTCCCTCAGGCTCCCCCCAGCCCAACCTGGAGCCTCTGTGCGGTGGGATCTTGTGCTCTGATCCCCTCTGAGGTGAACTGGAGAATGTGACTCAAGAGGAGCCAGGCAGCAGGGGTAGAGCTAGATGGGCCTGGGAGGACAAGAGAGGGAAAGAGGAGAGGGGGAGGGAAGGAGGAGAGGGGAGAGAGAGGAAGAAATTGCTCCAGCCAGTTTCTAGGAGCAGAGGGGGAACAAACACTCCTTTCTCGCCTCCTGGGCCCTTTCCCTTTTGATCCCCCCTCCTCGTCACCCCCCCACCCCTCGTGCTGACTCTGGGGTTAATTTTATTTCCGAGTTGGGCAGGCGCCCCTGGAGTCAGGCACGGGGCTCAGGGTGTGACTAACGCCTGCCCCAGGCCAGGGCTCTCAACCCTTTATCAAGAGCATGTGTCCTGCTCGGTTCCCCGGGCACAGGAGCTGGGGCAGTGGTCGCCCTTGGTTCCTCTGGAAACACCCTCCTGAACACGTGTGCACCCTGATCTCAAACATATATGCACACACGTTATACACCCACACACACTTGCTCCCCATGCACACACTCCCGCAGACACAGTGATGCACACAGACAACATCATGTGTACAAGCCTAGTACAAACCACACACAAGAGCACACAGCACTCCTGTGTAGACACTCAGTACACATGCACTCATAGTTATACCCTGCACACTTCATCTACATGTCCCACACACACTCCCAAACACACACACACCTGAGCATGTGTATACACATGTACATAGAGTTACACACTCACACACATCTGCACACATATTTATACATTTCACACAATAACCGGGAGAGATATGCACACTATATAGGTCAAACACGCAGGCGCATTTGCAGACACAGCCACAGGAACACACCCGAATGCACACTTAAACACATGTATATGTGTGTTACAGCCACATATGTTTATATGACCAAACACTGTGTAAGTGTGCATTTCCATAAAGACACATGCCATGTACGCATATGCTCATTTAAACTCACACACATTTGAACAGTCATGTGCACATATACCCACACGTGCCACACACATACACATACTCACCTATGCACAAGAGTGTGTGCACCAACACTTGTATCCTGGGATCCTCACAAATACACACAGACACACACACCTGAATTGTAACACATCCGACACGTATTCACACTCATGCATCTACCGGTGTGCACATATATCATATCCAAACATGCACATACGGGGGTGGGGGGGCATGAACACAGCTGGGAGGTGGAGGCAGCACAGCTGGCTCTCATTTAGCCGTGGAGGCCAAGGCCATATGAGGAGGAGAGGGGTTGGTGTGGGGACAGGAAGCAGAGGTCAGTAAGGCCAGGCCAGGGCTGTGGCAGGGCGGGGGAGGGGTGTGAGGACATCCTTGGGCTGGAGGTCTCACCCTCTCACCACTTGCCCTTTTGATTAGTTTGACACCAGAAGGTGAGGCCTTTGCCGGGAGGTGGGGCAGGAGGGGCAGCCAGTGTCCCCTTGGCCTGCTCTGCTGCTGCCCTGTCCAGCGGCTGGAGGCTGTGGCTGGGCCCACCTTCTGCAGCTTTTGGTCTGAGGATCTGCCACCCCTTCCTCCAGGCAAGATGCCAAGGGGGATGGCGACCAGGCTGGGCACGTGGGGCCAGCTCAAAGTTTGGGGAAACTGAGGGTGGGGGTAGAGGAGAGAGCTCCAAGTACAGCTGTCCCTGTGGCCAGGGGGCAGAGGGGCAGACCCCCACCATCTCACTGTCCCGCCGGCAGTCGCCAGCGACTGTGGCGATGGAGCCCTGAAGTGCGGCCAGGGCAGCCGGGGAGCCAGATTTGACTGAAATTTAAAAGCCGAAATTCAGCTTAGTTCAGTGGCCGGGAAACTTACAGTAGATTTGGAACAACCTGCGTGTGTAAGCCTACCACCTCCTCAGCTGTCAATGCTGTGACATTTCAAGGCGGGCCTCGCGTTCCCAATGAAACTTCGTGTCGGAATGAAAATGGGCTCGATTCCGTATGAAGAAAAGAATGTAAAATAGTTCATTGATAATTTTATACGGGTCACACATGTTGGAATGATCATCTTTTGTTTCGTTTTGTTTTGCTTTTTGAGAGCCAATAATCTTACTCATCTCCTACCACATACCTGCTAGGCTTAGGACTTACTTACATTGTAACCTTTAACCTGAAAGGATCATCTTTTGGATAGAATGGGTGAAATAAAACATGTCAGCAAAAATAATCTGCTGTCCTCACATTTTATAACGTGGCTCCTTGGACATTTTAAATGACACTTGTGGCTTGTATGAGACTATTTCTGTGGGATAACGTTTCTCCAAGGCCGCGCAGTAACAGGGACCAGCTCAGCATCATCTTAGAACAGCTGCTCTTCCTTTCTGGACCTCAGTTCCCTCATCTGTGAAATGGGCACCTCCCCACCCCCTAAAACCACCTTCCAGCTCTCTACAAATAAGGATAAGCAGGGGCAGGGAGGGCAGGGAGGGAAGGGGAGGGGGGATGCCGGGCACTCACTCTGGCCGTACTGGCCGTACTGGTAGCCAGCCACGGGGTCCACGCTGTAGCCGGTGGTGCTGTAGGTGGGTGGGCAGTAGGACTGGGAGGTGGGCAGGCTGTCCCCTGGCTTGATGGAGTCCGCCCGCTGGCTGCAGCTGGCTGAGATGGAGGAGGCCGAGTCCAGGCCGCCGTGCAGCGGGGAGATGGAGAAGTCGGCCTGCGGCTGTGGTGGCACCGCGCTGGGGTTGCTCAGAATGCTCATTACCTGTGGAGAGAGACCGTCGTGTGGGCTGAGTGGCAGGGCTGGGGCTGGAAGGACCCCGCAGAGGCAAGGGCGTGCGAGGACGATGCCAGGCTGGCCGCGGGCAGGCCTCTGCTGCAGTCTCGCCCTTGGGGTCCCTGCGGCCTGGAGATCCGTTGACTGGTGGGCTTGCCCTTGAGGGTAAGATGGTTAGCGGTTCCTCCCAGATAGGTCCTGACCCCTGGAGGCTTCCTCCACCGAGAGCTCTGGGGGTGAGGCGGGCCTGCTCACCGCCCTAGGCCCAGGCCTGACGAAATACGTGAATGCACAGCGCATGCATGAATGAATGAACAAACACGCTAATTACGTCTCTCCTACCAGACAGGGAGCTCCCCTACCACAGGGAACTGTGCCTCCCCGTCAGACTGGGAGGCCCCCATCTCCCAACTCGAAGGGGTTTCAGCAGACTCTGGGCCTGTCCGGCTTCACCCCTCATCCTGTGCGATGCTCTTGACTTTGGTCAGGACCTGGTGACCTCTTGGGAAGGTACGACACCGTCGCCTGCCCAGACAGAACCCATCTTTGATTCTGGCAACTCCTGGATGTCTGTGGCCGTCACCACTTCCTCGAGGAGTCCGTTCAGCAAACAGTTCTCACCATCAGTGCTGCCACCTCCGACTCTCAGGGGCAGACTCCTTTCTAGAAACTCCGCTTCAAGATGGTGTTAACTCATTGGTGTGTTCACTTATTCATTCAACAAACACACATTGAAGGTGACTACAGCACCAGAACTGAGGCTGAACCTGGGAGGAGGAAGAGCCATGGTTATCGCCCTCAGCAGGGGGAGTGCTGCAGGGGGTGGGGGGCGGGTTCCCTTACCACCTCCTGGGAGATGGGCTCTGGGCATCGGAGCCATGACCTGTGACATTCTGAAAATGTCTGCCTTCTCGCTTTTGACTTGTCCCTGCCAGGGCCAGGCACAGAGCTCCTCCACTTCCTAGCTGTGCGGCCTCAGGGTGTCCCTTACCTTCTGTGACCAGCCCATCCCAAGGAAAACAGCTGACGATAAACCTGACCCAGAGGGCGCTGGAGGCTGAGCAGAGCCCAGCACGGGGAGCTTTGCGCCCAGCCTGGCGCAGCGCAGGCGCTGAGGCATCAGTGGTCCCAGCTCCTCAGACCCTCTTCTTCCCACCTCCTTCACGGTCCCTCCTCTCAGCCACCAACTTATGTGACTCTCCATATCCAGAGGCCTACAAAGATGTGTGGGGCAGAGTGATGACGCCCATTTCCCAGATGACAAAACTGAGGCCCACGAAGGGCTGGGGCTTCCCCAGATCTCTCAGCCAGTCCACCTGGCGGGACCCTGCCGCTCGCCGATAATGCTGAGACTGCCTCTCAAGGCCGTTTCAGGCTCCTGACCCCTTCAGAGGCTCTTACTCCTGGGACCAGCCAGCAGCTAATGGTAGGGGTGGGGGCCCCTCATCCCTGACTCTTCCCTCAGTGCTCCCAACACATCTCCCTCAGCCCTGGGCATCTCTCCTCTGTCCTTTACCTCCCCCCTCCCCTCACCTCTCCCCAGAGCCAGAGGCCAGGCCACGGGCCTGCTGGACTGGTCTGTCCCCACCGCAGCTGGTGGGATTTAGGTGGGTCTTAATGGTGTGCCACACACTGAGATGGCAAAGACACAGGGCATGGGACTGTGAGAGGGGAAGTCTGGGCGGGAGGTGTCAGGGCGACTTTGTGCAGCAGCACTGTGTTAAGGAGCGGAGGTCTCCCCGATTCTCTCTGCACCGAATGCGCGTCTAAGGCCTCTGTCATGGGGGGCATCACACAGGGTGCTGGATGGCGGCTAGAGGGACTCTGGAAAAGGGGGTCCCTGTAGTGAGGGTGTGAGGACGTCTGACCCCATCACGCTGGCTTGCTGCGTTCTGACTGTGGAGATGGGGCCCCCTGGACCGGAGATGTTTGCTATGTGAATGAGGGCAGGGGGTTCTCCGGGAAAACTCAGGGATCTCATGATGCCCTGGGAGTTAGGAGACCCCATTCTCTTCCAATTTCCTGTCGAGATGTCACTTTCCAACACGATTAAGAAAATCACCACCCATTCTATTCCCCACCCCAAGCAAACACTTGCCCTGCCCCTCCCTCCGAGGAGTCCTGGGCCCCAGAACAGACTCAGGCTCAGGGGAAGCACACGCCCATGTCCCTGGTGGGGGCGGGAGCCTCTCGGGAGGTGTGTCAGCTCAGGTGAGCTCATCCCTTCCTCCTGAATAGCTCTACGATGATGCATGCACATCGGATGGGGGGAGAGTAGAGAGAGGATGGGGGTGTTCTGGGGATGAGAAGGGAACTGTACACAGATGCACTCACACTGCAGGACAGGGATCTCCAGGGAACCGCCTCAAAGCTGACCATATCACTCCTGTCACTCAAGCATCACCGGTGGCTTCTCAGGCAAACAGGGCAAAGGTTTCTTGTGATCTGACTGCTACCTGCCTGTCCCAACTCCTCCCTGCCTTTTCCTTTCTTGCATTTGAAATCCCAGCCACACCAAGCTGTGGTGTTTCCTAAGGACATCTTTTAGTCATTTGACAAGCATCTCACAGAGGGCCGCTGCTGCCAGGCCAGAGAGAGGACTGGACTGTAACTCCTTGAGGACAGGGGGAAGCTGCATCTTGTCCATCTTTGCAGACCCAGTGCCTACATGGTGTCCGTTACATACTATGAGCTCAGAAGAAGCCTGTGGAATTCATGCATAGTCACATACCGCATATTTAGTGAGCACCTACTATGTGCCAGGCCCTGAGATGCAGCAGTGAGCTTCATCAACTCCATGCTCTCCTAGAGTTGCCAGTTTAGCGAAGAGGCTGACAACAAACAAGTAATAATTCGCAATACTGGTAAGAGCAATGGAGGAAAATACGGGTGGAGGTATGTGGGGCAGTCAGGCAAGACCGCCCCAAAAAAGGGGATATCAAGGCCAAAAAGAACGGGCATGAGAAGATGTAGCAGACAGCTTTCCAGGCAGCGGCAGCAGCAAGTGCAAAGGCCCTGGGGTGGGCACATGCCCAGCAAGTTAAAAGAATAATGAGAAGGTCCATGTTGTGAGAGGAAACCCCGCGCCCCTGAGTGCTACAAGGCCTCCCAGGGTCCTTCGTCAGAGGGACTTGTGTGGTGCCCAGTGGCTCAGGAGGCCTTGAACCCTGGGTCAGTAACAGACAGCTCGGAATCAGCTCCAGCCTGGGGAGCTCTTACTGTAATGAGATTTGTTCAATGGGATTTGCCCTGGAACATCAAATCAAATTCACATCTGGGGTAGGTGTGAATGGAGGAGGGGCGGCATCTGCTTGCTGTCTCCCAGAGTCCCTGGAGGCCCGTAGATCAAAGGGCTTCCCTCTCATCCAGCCCCCTCTTGGGGCATGGCAGCTTCCAAGCAACCAGGACAGGCCCCAGCTGAAGAGGGGGGCATTGGGAGCGGTGACTCCTCATGGAAATAGACTATCATGGCCCTCATTCTGCAGATGGGGAGGGGGAAAGGTGCACCCGTGATAACACAACCAGTAAGCGGCAGAGCTGGGATGTGAACTGGGGTCTCCCGGACCTCTAGGCTGTGCCTTCCCCTCAGCAGGCAGTGCTGGGGAGAATGGAGAGCGGCCCCCCGGCAGCCCCATGGCACAGCCCTGCAGGCCCAGGTGGCCCCTGGCCTTGGCCGGCCCAGGGCCTTCCCGGAGTCCTGCTTTGCCCGCAGAAACAGAAAGCGTTTGCCCACCGTTAGGGGCCCAGCCGAGGTCTGGAGCCTGCAAACTTTTGAACTTGAGGAAGTCCGGGTCCGATGCGGTAATCTACCACCCCCTCAAGAATGTTCAGGCCTCTCCCTGGTGGGTTTTACTTTTTCCCGGTGACCTTGCTTTCACTAATGTATTACTTCTTGGTACGTTACCGTTACTAACTCAAAATCAATACCGACCTCCACATCTGTAAGGTTTTATCTGAAGGCCAATCTCCCGGCTGTCCGTCAGGCTGAGTGACAGCCATCCCTTCCTCCCCCCCACCCCCCAGCGGCCAGAGCCCCCCACCCGCCCCAGCCCCTTCCTCTCCCTCTGCTCTAAATCAGTCCCAGCCTCCACCAGACTAAATCAATAAGGGCCCGGCCTCACCCCCCTTCCGCCGCTGGCTTGCAGGTTTTGGGGGGTGGGAGCCGAGGGAGCCCCGTGCCACCCCCTCTTCCACATCCTCTGCTCACCGCCCCCTCCCCCGGGACTTGCCGGTGCGCCCCTACTTTAAAAGAAGGGGATGGGAAAAATGTAATTAATTCCCTCCGTTCCTGAGCTGGCCCGCAGGGCCTGGGACCGAGGAGGCTGAGCTGTGAGATCTGCACCCTCTGTGATAACCGAACGTGGCTTTGGGAGCGAGGCTGCAATTAGAAGGGGTGATCGCCATCATCGGGGCTCCGTGACCGGAAGCAGAGAGGGGAGGAGGAGGGGCAGGGCTGAGACCGATGAGGTCAGGACATTGGGCCTGGACATGGGATGGACTGGAATGAGGACCACTCGGACAGCAGGCAGGTGGGCAGCCCCCCTCCGCAATGCCCAGAAGAGGACCAGACAGTGATTTCACTAAGGGCACCTGCCAGTCAGTGTTCTGCGGGGTTTTCCTACGCACCAGGGGCCAGGATGCCCACATGAGCATCCTTGCTCTGCTGCTGACTAGCTGTGACCCTGGGCAATTTCTTTAACCATCTGAGCCTCAGTTTTCTCATCTGTATAATGGGAATGATAATTACAGTACCCGCAGGGTTACTGTAAGGATTACATGAGTAAACGCACATTAAGTTAGTACCTGGCACACCTCACTGATTCTCAGTAAATGCAAGCTCTCCCCTTCCTCTCCCACCTGCTTCAGGGGACCTGGCTCAAGGGAGAAATGGCCACTGAAGGACAGACTCAGGGGACTGCCCCCTGTTGGGGACCATGTTGTTTTCCACCCCTTCTTCCCCAAGGGGCCTGGCACACAGTGGGTGCTTTCTGACCAGAGAATTACTCTGCCTCCAGGCAGAAGCTGCACCTGTGCTCTCTCTGGAAAGGGGCCCAGGTGGGTGTCTCTTGGACAAGCCACACCCCTTCTTGGTGGCCTGAATACACCCAACTATATTGAGGGGGCGGCATCCAGCGACACGGGAGCCTGACAGTGAGTCTGCGAAGTCTCCACTCGAGATCCAGCGAGGGTCAGAACTCACAACCACACAGCCCCCGCCGCACCTCCACAGAGACCACACCTGAATCCTGGAAGCAGAGGCGACTCATAAACACCTCGTCTGGATGGCCGATAGCTTTTCATCAAAACCCCAAGAAGCCAGCGTGAAAACCCTTCAGAGCTACTTTGCTCGAGCTCATCAGTACATTTCACATGCACACACACATTGATACATGCGCACCTGAACACACATGGGAGGCGCCCCGGAGACTGCAGCATTTTCAGACGGGGAAACCAAGGTTCCAGAAGGGCAGTGACTTGCACTCGGGGAAGGTGTCACCACAAAATCATGGCAGCTGAGCAGGTCCCCCACCCACTACTGCCACCCCCTCCCCAACCCGCCCCCTCTCAGTCTCAGGCTCAGCTCCAGCAGGACCTGCTGGCGTGGTGCGATGAGCACATTTATCTCTAAGCCGCACATCTGACAGCAGCCCTGGACCATCCTCTAACTCATCCCCTCGGCTTCCACGGGAGGGCAGAGGGGGCCTGTGTGTGTGTGGGGGGGGGGCAGCCTTGCCAGGAATGGGACTGAGTGAAATGTCCTTATTGGACCCAGACTGTCCCCGGCCGGGACACCCCAGCTCACGCCTCGCTCTGGCCCCTAAGGGCCTGGAGTCCACCTCTATGTCCAAATGGACTCCCTGGGGCCGGAAGGGCTGAGAAGAGGGGAAGGGCTGCCCCTGGGGAGCACCTGAGGAGTCTTTCAAAATGCCGATGCCGGACCTTTCCCCTGAGGGGTTCCGATTAGTTGATGTAAGAGTTCTGGGCCCCAGACATTTCTAAAGCTCATTCCATTTCACTCTAATGTGCAGCCGAGTCTGAGAGCCATTGGTCTCACATCAGCGCCATTATTGCTACACACACACAACCCACTGCACATCCACGCCAGGGGTGGAGACACACGCACACATGCGGAATACACACAGACTCTCAGACTGGAATGCACACGAACACACAAAGAGTGACGCACATGAAAACAGCACGCGCGCATGCACACACACACACACACACACACGCACCACTGGGCTCTATCCCATCCACACACTTCACAGATGCACACACGGGCCGAGTCGCACACACATCGGTGTGCACCGCAGCCTCACAGCTCTGTGATGCCAGCTCACCAAGGCGAGCCCGTGCCTCTATGCCCCTCCTCCAGCTCCCGACAGACACCCCACACACATCACACACACACTCCTCCGCCCATTCTGCTCCTGTCCCAGCTCCACGCTGGGATTAGCGCAAGCGAGAAATCACCCACGCGGCAGCCGACCACCCCGCTCCCCCTCTCTCCTGCTCAGTTCTCTGCTAAGAGGATCTGGGCCCCCTCCACTCTCCCTGCCTCCTGTGGACAGTGGTAATGGGTTTCGGGTGCTGACTCTGAGCTTCCAAACAAGATTTCCTGCAGGTCTCCCTGTTCCCACCCCCCTTCTCCTTCCATCTCTCTGCTCATGGCCCTCTCACTCCACTCCTCCACCCATACATCCCATACAGCAGCCCCCACCCCCCAGGAGAGCTGATGCCCAGGTGCGGCCAGCAAACTCCCCTCAGATCCTGGACTCCCGTTCCCCCTGCTTTGTCACCACCCAGCCTTTCAGGAAGGCTCTTCAATGTCTGCCTGCCTTTGTTTCCAAAGCATTTGTCCTTAAGCCTTATGACTCTGAAGCATTGTTAGTCCATTTTTCAGATGAGAAAACTGAGGCTCACCCAGAATTTCCCAGGGTATGCATGGCAGCACTGGGGCCAGGACCCTTGACCTCTGACTTCTAGTCCAATACACCTGCCCTGGCTGTGGTTTTCACTGCCACAGATGGCTCTGGGTCATTCTTAACTCATGTGTGTGTGTGTGTGTGTACTGTATGGGTGCCTGTGGGAATGCCCTGTGTGTGAGAGATGAGTGTACGTGTGCATGCACACATATGCACATGAGAGTATTGTGTATTCTACATGTGAATTTTGTATGTGTGCTTATGAGTCTGTGTGCATGTGCTTATACACATACTGTGTGTGACTTTGTGTCCATGTGTCATGCATGTTATGTGTGCTTACTTCACATACGTGTGGCCGCATGTCCTGTCGGTCCCTCCAGGTGACCTCACCGAGGGCACACGCTGGAGCCTGGGCCCTCAGACGCTCAGAGGGCACCTGGGAAACACCTGGTCACTGACTGCCATCTCTGACCAGGATGGCTCCCCGCCCCACACTCTGGCAGGTTACCTCTTCCTCCACATGGGAGCCCCACAGGCCAGGCCCGCACAGGCTCGTGGGACTGGCTGTGTGAGGTTAAAGAGGAAGCCTGCAGAGAAAGGATTCAGCCAAGACTCTGGTGAGAACCTCCTAGTGTGTGGAGGCAGCGACTCTGAAAGGCCAAGCCAGTAAAGGCTGTCAAGTCTGGGGTTTGGACCTCATCCGGAGAAAACTTGCAGCCCCACCGCCTGCCCTTGGCACAGACCCACCCTGACCCTGGATCTGGCCGGGAGCTGCTGGGGCTGACGTGATGGCCTATGCCTAGCGCCTGGCACATAGTGGGAGACCAACAAACATTGGTTGAGTGAGCGAATTACTGAGTGAATGAGTGACTCTATCTGTTGATTCCTGGTGCTGGGCCTGGCACAGAGTTGACTGAA
Source organism: Murina feae (assembly GCA_004026665.1). Classification (NCBI taxonomy): domain Eukaryota; kingdom Metazoa; phylum Chordata; class Mammalia; order Chiroptera; family Vespertilionidae; genus Murina; species Murina feae. The sequence continues at coordinate 7,733 of PVJC01011332.1, read as the reverse complement.
TGAAAAGAATAATGGAGGGGCCTGAGGTATACTCACACCCACCTCGTCTCAGCGAACCTCAGAATCTCCTCCCCTCCACAGGGTCCTTAGAGGCTTTCGCTAAAGACCGTGAGGAAGTGAGGGGCTAGACAATGACTTCCCACTCCTTGTCCTAGAAGCGCTCTCTCTCTCTCTCTCTCTCTCTCTCTCTCACACACACACACACACACACACACACACACACTTCCAATGCTTCGTCTACAAGATGTCAATCTCTAAATATCTGGAAACATCTAGAAATATCTGGAGATACTGGAGGGGGCCTGGATTTGATCCCGCTCTTCCTGGGAGCATCCTGGGTTGGCTGGATCTGAAGTGTTCGTGCCAGGATGGGTCCGAGGGCTCCTGGCCCCCGGCGGGCACTGGAGCAGGCGGGGGTGCGGTGGGATTCAGAGACCGGCTCTGATGGCGCGATAATGGCGGCCGAGGGATTAGTGCAACGCCGGGGCTGGAGAAGGAAGGGGCCGATCGCTGGGAAAGATATGACTATTTAAAGATAATGATTGCATAAATTTAATTAGCACACTTTCACGCGGCAAATGGCCGTTTTGTAATTAATGTATTTGGCCTTACTAAGCATGAAAGATCCCATCTCCTCCCCCTCCCCTCCTGCTCCCCCTCCTCTGCGGCCCCTAATGAAAGACAGAGATCAGTGACAGAAACAGTTTGTCAGCGGCTCCAGGTGTCAGGGGCCTAATTGGTTGAGCTGAGGGAAGGAGGGGGAGCCAGGAGGGCTGGGAGGGGGGCCTCCTGCACTGGCCAGGCCCAGGTTGGGAGAGGAGGGGAAGGAGGAGGGGGAGGCCTGGGCTCTTGGCCCCCTGGCCTGGATGGGGGGGCTCCTCCTCAGTAATTGCCGGAGATGGGAACGCAGATTGGCCGTGGCAGGGAGTGAGGGGTGGCAGGCAGGCCTCGTTAGTACCTGGGCGGACAAGCTGGCACATATCAAAATGCGTTAGGAACCCGCAGCCACGATGGCTCGAGCCCTGCTGGCCCTCTCCCGGCAGCAAAGTCCTTTGAGGGGAATGAATGGACAAGCCTCAGTTTTCTCTTCCAGAAAATGGCTTCCCATTATTGAAAGGCTCGAAAAAATGATCATAGCCTCCTATGCCTAAGTGCCTAGTAAGTGCCTAGTAAGTGCCAAATACCTACTACGCGCAGGTAGCACCGCCATTCACTCCTTACCACAGCTGTCCTAAAAATGCGATTTTAATCTTTCTGAAATTCGGGTACATTTTATGACTCCCAGGGCCTTTCTGTGGCTGAGTCTGAGGCCAGGTAGCATTCACCGTCCGGTGGCAATGATGGCAGAGCTGTGTGCAAAGCTTGGGTTGATGCCTTCTGATAAGTTCAGGAAAAGGCCATGAAATTGTCCTTGATTCGGTAAACTGAGGCTCTGAGAAGCTAAATAATTTGCCCAAGTCTGCAAATTATTTAGGAAGTGATGGGCTAGGATTTGAACTCAAAAGGCGTAACTCCAAAGTTGATTCTCTTTCTAGCATCTATCTACAAGACCCACTGCGGGGCCAGCTCGGCACCTGCCCCATCCCCTCCTTCCCCCCATGGTACCATCCGCTGCGGGCCGGCTAAGACTCCACAGAGAAGCTTCTTGTTGGGTGGCTACAGCCATCAATGGCGATAATGCCCCCCAAAGTTAGAGCTGCCTGCTTTTCTCGTGGGGGGACCGGGGAACAGGGTTGAGAGGGTTCCAGCTGCCACGCCTGACCTTGTGCCACGGCCATGCTGAAGCTGTGTGCACTCTCACCTCTGACGATGACCCTCCAACCTCTTCACCAGCCGCCCTCTGCCAGCCTCGGACACTGGCCCCTGCCCCAACCAGCCCAGCCCCTGCCCGGTGATCTCATAGGAAGGCAGGGCGGGAGGCCTTGAGCCGGCCCAGGCGGGTGGAGCAGGGCCCAGCCAGCCCTCTCACGAACCAAATTCAATTTCGAAGCTTAATGAGTTTGCAGAGGAGCCGGTCCGCCCGTCCAACACCACTCCTTGCCGGCTGGGTGGCTCCCGCCCGCCCGGCCATCGCAGCCGGTGCAGGGAGAGCCTGGGCTCCGCTGAGAGTGGCGGGGGCACTGAGCGAGTGAAAAATGTCAGAGCAAATTGCTCTTGACAGCGTTAATATCTGCACCTCATAGCAATAATTACATGTAAATAAATAGCAAAATGACACTCAGCTGGAGGCGGCTCGGGGAGGACAGGCGCTGCTAAGGACCAGCTGGGGACCCGAATGCTCTGTGCTGTCCTTGCCTTCCTGTCGTTGAGTTTCGGCTTCCCCCTCTCGCCCTCAGCCCGATTCTGGCTGCAGCACAGAGCAGGGACCTCAAGATCCTGCCCGCTCGGTAAAAATGTGAGGGGAAAACAAAACATGTGGGTCCCCATGGGGGGGGGGGGCACCGTTTGACCAAGCATCCTCCCAGTCTCTTTCTCTCCTTTCTCCCTGAGCACCCTCTTCCATCTCTGGGTCCCTGTGGAGAGGTGCCTCTGAAACCCACATCTCTGCCCTGACCTCTTGGCCTTGACCTCCACGCATCCACCCCCACCCAGGTCCTCCTGCACTTCCTGTCTCTGCCTATGATTTCATTACCCTCTCGGTCACTTGCACTGTAGATGTCCAGTCATCCTTGCCTCCTCCCTCGTCCCAGCATCCACGGTGCCGCAACAGCAGGTGCCATGCAAACTCACAAGCTAAACAGGGCACAGCTTCCTGCAGAGTCAACTGGACCCGATGCTGATGTATTTCATTGTTACGACCCACAAATATGGCTCCACTGTGGCCGAGAACGCAAAGCGAGCGTGCCTTTTAAAGATACCCCGCGCCCGTCTGTGCGATCCCCACCCCAGGGCCTCAGGGGAACAGACTCTGCTTTTCCTGTCAGGGGTACTTTGGAGAGAAGTTTGTGAAGCCCAGGGTGGAACCAGAATCGCCGCTTGTGCCTCGTCTGGGGGCCTATCACTTCGTTGGTTTGCTTTTGTGCTTTTGTCTGCAAAAGCAAGGACCGTGCCTTACCCATGTCTGGACGCTTAGGACTCAGCCAAAGGCCTTTGTTGGTACTTGAGGGAGGAGGAAAGGAAACGTCAAAGGCCAGGAGGAAGGGAAGGGGGAAGGAAGGGCGAGATGGAGGACGGGTGGCCGAGGGGAGGAGGAAGCTGCTGCCCAGGCAGGTCACGTTCTCCACAGGAGCCCATGTATACCAGGTAGCTGGCCTGAAGGCAGGGCTCCCCGCTCCCCTCCCAGAGGGACCCAGGGGCCATCCTCCTGGGACCCAGCCTCCCCTCAATGGTGTGCCTGCGCTGCCTGGAGTTCCCACGAGTCGGGTCTCCCCCAGCCAGGAAGAGCACGCAGGGCCTCCAGCTACCCCGCGCCCTGCCCGCCTCTCACCTGCACAGGGCAGGAAACGCAGCTCATTCTTTGCAAAACAAATACCTTCTCCGGAGCAGCGCCCGAGTCTGACTCCGTCTTGTTTAGCTCGACGACTAATCCACTTATCGGGGGATAAAGCGCCTGTGAATCCCCATTTGATAAAAGCAGCCACAAAATTAGCAAAAAACGTGCCCACGGCTCTGACGCAGCAAACAAACAAGGGGCCGGGGACTGTACGGGGAGACGCTGCCTCTTTCAGTGCCAGGACCTGGGAGACGCGGGAGAGATCCGGGCAGAGACAGAGCTTTCTAGCTGGCCCTGCAGGCTGGGGGGGCCCTGCCTTGGGGTAGACGGGAAGGGGTTGGCAAGGTGTGGGAAGGATCCCAGATGCAGTCCCTGTCCCATTCGGTACTGCATGCACCCCAATGCCAGCCTGGGTCCCCAGCTCCCATGACAACCAACTTCATGACCCCGGTGTTCCCACAATTCCAAATGCACCCCCTTGGGATCCCAGCTCTTCAACGCTTACCCCACACCAAGCAGCATTCTGAGTGTTTCCCGTGTTAACCCATTTACTCCTACAACGACCCCCGGAAACAGCTGTCACCCATGCATCATCAGTGAGGAAACTGAGGCACAGAGAGTTCAAGTCACCTGCTCAAGATCACACGGCTGGCAACCGCTATTTCCAACTGGGGAGTTAGATGATCTATGTTTTATAATCGATCACTTAACTTAGATAATAACGCTCCAACTCCACCCACATCTTCAGCCATGGTCCCCAACTCTGACAGCAGTCCCCCGAACCATCTGGCGCTACCCCTTCCACGGTCTGTGGTCCCCACCCCTGCCACTCTGCACAGGGCCTTTAGGATGCCGAAGTCTGGGTGCCCTGAATATGATCAGACGACTGTCCAGTTCACCTCGCTGAGTCACCAACAGAGCGGAAGTGGTCCCATGTCCACACCGGTGACTGTCCTCAGGGCTGTGGGCCCTCCTGCAGGCCCCTGAGGCCTCTCTGCTCTGCCGCAGGGAGCTCTGGGCGCTCTGCTGACCTGGCCTACCGGCCATGGCAGTGGCAACAGTAATGAGCACCGTCCTAGAGCAGAGACTTGAGCGAAAACTCAGCTGGCTCATCTGACGGTGGCTTTGAGGAGGGGCCTCTCCTCCGCTCCGGCCACGAGGAAAGGTCCAGGAAGAGGGAGGGGCCAGAAGGGGATTCTGGAAGGCTCCATCCCTGTGCTGCCCACACGCCCACCTACCCTGGTCTGGGAGGAGGGGCTGGTCCCAGGCCCAGGGGGCGGGGACATTAATCACAGGGGAGCACCTGTCAGGGTGGCATCTGGAACTAAAAGGAAACACTTGCAAGAAGGGCAAGGCTTCTCACCCCGGGCTCCTGGGGCTCTGGGACCAACCACCGCCACACCTGGAGGCCAGGGCTGGGAGCAGGGCATCTGGGGTTCAGGCCAGGCCACCCCTCCATGCCTGCAGCAGGAGGCACCTCCTGAAGCAGCTCTGGAGCTCAGGGCCCAGGAAGGAGCCCACCCTGATGGGGTGGCAGCTGGTCGTGAGCACAGAACAGGAACTAGGGCTGGAGGAGCCCCCATCCCACCTCCCCTGCGCCTCTGAGGGATTTCAGCTTCCCTCCTGGGCCTCCTTCTGTCTCCTTCTCACCTGCCCTGGTGGTTGGTCAGCTCTGAGTCACTGCGGGGAGCGTGTGCAGAGAGCTGGGGGGTGGGGAGGGCATGTAGAGGTCATTTCAGCCAGTGCTTCTCAAACTTTCCTGTGCATGCGAGTTCCCTGGGAACCTGTTCAGGTGCAAATCAGACCTGGTTTTGGTCTTGTCGCTGCTATTCTGGCAGCCCAGCACCGAGGCGAGGCCTGAGTCCGGGATTCTGACATCGTCCCTTCCTGCCTGACCTTGAGCTCTGTCTCTCTGAGTCTGCCTGACGATTTCAGGCCTCAGGGCTTGGTGAGGATCAACAGCTAAAACACCTGCTTGACCGCCAGGTTCTGAACAAGTTGGGGATGGAGATGCCGTCACTGTCATGGACGGTAACAGATGCCAAAACAGCAACCCTGCCACTTCAGGGGCCAAAGCAGGGGGGGACCCCGGTGGGGGAAGCTGCTTCTCCCAGTGGCCCAGAGAAGGAGAGGGAGCTGACTGGGGTTGGAGTCCACAAGGAGCCTGGGGGCTTTGGGGCTGGAGAGGGCATTTTCTGTGATCGGGAAGGGAAGGCAGGCCCTGGGACGTCGTGTCTCAGTTTCAGCCTGGACACACCCCCTCTGGGTAAGGCACTTGCCAGGACCTTAGTCCCCTGACTCTCTGCTGGTCCCCAACACCAGCGGGATGGAGGAACAGGAGCAGGGAGGGCATCTCCTCATGCCCCATCCGTCCGGTGCTCAGTGATGGAGAAGATTTCCCAGGGCTTTGTGTCAAAGGGGGCGGGGGGGGGGGGAGTCCATGGCATTTGGAGCAGAGAGATGACTGTAAGGCTGTCCACCAACCCTACGCAATGATGGGGCCACTGCCGCACCCACCGCACCCGCGGAAAGGCCCTGCTGACCCACGTGCTTCCGGGCAGTGGGGAGTGTGCAGGCGGCTACGGGGTCTCTGTTAGTGAAAGGAGGCCGTGGGCCAACTATTTCCAGGGTGCTTCCAGCTTGAAACGGCTGCAGAGGGAATCCCAGTTCCATTCACACAACCCTTCCCCTGGCTCTCTTCCTAAAGAAGTGGGCGGTGGGTCAAGGTGTCGACGCGATGGTGAGAAGGTGCAGGCTCCCCAGTGCATGCTTCAGAGGTGCCGGGCCTCAGACTTGTGGCTCAGACGGTGCCCAGTTACCATTGAGACTCCCCAGGCCCACAAGAGACCTGCTGGGGCAGCCTGTCGGGATGGAGCCGGAATTTTGACCTTTAACAGCGACCCCACACCCTTCTGAGGCTCAGGTTTGAAAACCACTGACTCTCCATTGAATCTCCTACCCTGCAAAGAGCCCACTCTCCAACAGCCTTGACCAAACCAGACGCTGTTTGTACACACACACACACACACACACACACACACCCCGAGAGGGCATGTCACTGCCCTTTCCACCTTCCGTCTCAGCCAGTTCCACTGTGCAAAGCCCTTCCTCACTCTGAGCTGAATCTGCCTCCCATCACCTCTGCCCTTGGCCATCACCCCTAACACGCTGGCTCTCTCTGCCCCCAACCACGAGCAGCCCCATGGAGGAGTAGGGCAGGAGGTGAAGGCTCCCTTTGGGCCTCGCTTTACATGATCTGACCCCTAGCCACCCGGGATGGCGGTTAGAAAGCACAGGTGGCCTCGGGCGGGCCGTGCAGCCCAGCCAGGCCAAAGGTACTCCTCTTGGTAGGAGGGTGCCGGGCGCCAAGATACTGCTCCTCCGCCCCTGCCTGGGGGGACCCCCCCCCCCGCCACTCTCAGGAGGCTCCTGGCTCCTGGTTTGCTTGCTTGTGTCTTGTGGGCTAACTGGAAAGTCCTGGGAGGCAGGCAGGGGCCACAGCATGGAATGGATGCTCCGCGTCCAGTGCCTGCCCGTGGCTGTTTATTCACCCCTACACTGCGTGCCAGGCTTCATGCCTGAAACACAGGCCACCAGGATGGCCTGGTCCTTGCTTTAGGGGGAGAGAACAGTAGCCACAAAGTTAAAATTCAGAGGCAAACCTGCTGCCCTGGGAGGGAGTATGGCCACTGCGACTGGCATCGGGGAAGGCTTCTGGGAGGAAGTGACCTCTGAGCTGAGATCAGAGAGAGGAACAGGGTGTGGCAGGTGAGCATTGGGAGAGGGAGAGAGAGAATATTCCAGCAAGTGCCCTAGAAAGAAGACCCTATGAACGAACGGGTTGGGGGGGGGAGGAAGTCCTCATTGGAGGCACCACCAAGGAAATGAGTGCCCATGGCCTCTCTCGCTACGTCAGCCTCGTGCCCTGTCCCTGGGCCAGCCTGGGCCACTGCTCACTGGGGACAGATGGCAGAGGCAGGGCCGGCGACACACGCCCCTGTGCGGGGAGTCTGGCGTTTGGTCCAGCTCAGGCAGAGGGCTCGGCGTTTGGGGGTGGCTGGCTCGCCGCTGCTCCCCATCCCGGCCCGGGCAGCTGGAATTAAGCAGGCCGCCAAGCCTGAGCGGGTCCTTATCTCGGGGAGGCAGTTGTTGGGAATCACTTTGACTGAGTGGTTTTGTCTCCCCGCATTTTCCACTGTCAGGCGGCCTCGGGCCATGGATCAAAGGCAGGGCTCTGGCGCTCAGCGCTCAGCGCACAGGGAGGGGCTGCCACGCTGATCCAGCTAGATCCCCCCTTCCA
>PVJC01011331.1:0-41834 GCA_004026665.1 Murina feae | reverse complement strand
GGAGGACTGCTCCGAGCCTCAGATGCGGCTGGGGGCAGGTCCCCAGTGGTGACACACACACACACAAAAGGCGCCTGGCAGACTGGGGCCATCATAGGACATCCACTGAGGGGTCCCAGACTGTGAGAGGGCACAGGCCGGGCTGAGGGACTCCCTCCACCCCGAGTGCACAAATTTTTGTGCACCGGGCCCCTAGTCCATTATAAAATTGGTTTCTTAGATAACCTATGACTCAATTGCAAAGAATTAAAAAAAAGGCAATTTCAGATATGTAAGATCATAAAATGTTCATCCTATGGCAAGGATGGTAGGTTTGCCTGAATCATCCAGCTGGGATGGACCAGCAGGACCAGCAGGCATCACACGACTCAGGATAAAATGTCAAGAGGTGATCAATCAAATGAGTCCTTACTTCATGTGGGGGAGTGGGTAAGAGACATATAGAGGGATGGAAGTATGTCATTCCAGGGGAAGAAGGGGGAAAGATTCACTACAGTACATAATAAGAGTGTCTGGCACTTCATGGCTGCTCAATAAATGTTTATTAATGAGAAGCAGCCAGTGGCCAGAAGCTAATGAGGAACACAAAAGACAAAGGAACTCAGAGAAGGCTTCATGGAAGAGGGGGCTTCAGAGTCATCTACTCCATCCATCTGTGGCCTGAGTCTAGGGCTAAGCTCATCTGAGATTTTGTAATTAAAATGCTTCCATGAGGTCCTAGCCAGTTTAGCTCAGTGGATAGAGCATCAGTCTGGGGACTGAAGGGTCCCGGGTTCGATTCCGGCCAAGAACACATGCCTGGATTGCAGGCTCGATCCCCAGGGGGTGTGTGCAGGAGGCAGCCAATGAATGATTCTCTCTCATCATTGATATTTCTCTTTCTCCCTCTCCCTTTCTCTCTGAAATCAATAAAATGCTTCCCTTGTAGCTAATAAACACACCAAGCTCTGTAGCCAGGGAACATCATTACCTGTCATCACTTCTGTTGGGTGTTGGCTGGAACTTTTGGATCAATTAGAAATTGTCATTAAAGTTGTATGTAGATAAACAATATGATCTAAAAGTCCTTAAATTTCATTCTAATTTTAGTGGAACTTGGGCCTTCTGAGGGATTACTGACATAAAGAAAAATAAATCTCAATAAAGCTTCCATATACACTTCATTAACAACTGATTCATATCCAAAGCCCTATACCAAAGTGAGGCCTCTCAACCCACCATGCTTATTGATAAATCACCCATGCAGCTAGCCCACACCCATGCATGGATATTGACAGGTGGCACAGTTGAAAAATTTGGATGTCTTCGCAATCATTGACAGAAAGGAGGAAGGATACTGAGTTGACAGCATTGTGTATGCAGAAGGGCTATGCAAGAAACGTTCAGGGGATGGTGAGCACACCCATTTGGCTGATTAGTTAATCTGCTCATTAATCACTCTGCTTCTCTGTCAAAAGGAAGCATTCAATTCTTGTCTCCCAGAGAAACTGCCTTTTTAGAGGAGGAAGGTTATTAACAAGAACGTTATTAACAAGAATTTAGTAAAATGTGTGGGTGATCAAATTTGTGAACTCCCAACAAGTGATCCCTCTGTATATCTGTGAGAAACAACACTGGGGCTAACTCATGCGGTTCAAGTCTCTGTTAAGAAGCCAGCACTGAGTAGACAAGTTGGCTTACCTCAGACCATGCCCTTCTCGCACTGCCTGGTCAACAACCCTATATCACTGACAAAGCAAAGTTCTTTCTCAGAGTGGTCATACCAACCTCACATTTTCGTTGGTGGGGCAGGGGCAGGCTCTGGATGCTTTGGGATAAAAGGCATCCTTAGAATCTCTCTCCTTCCATTGGCCAAACTAGCTTTAGAGCCTCAAATTTGTCAACAGGACCTACCCATTCTTGTCTCCATCTATGTGGGCAGGCCTCCTTCTCTTCTGCTGTGGCTGAGCTGCCACCATGTGGCAGAAGGCCAAAGGGCATGACCACCGTCATCTCCAGGGCCATAGTAACCAAACCTCATTACCTTGGGAGAAAAAAGACACCCCCAACATACAGGGTATCCCCCAAAATGTATACACACTTTGCTTTCTGATAGCTCAATTGATGTTACTTTCTTTTCATATTTAAGCCATTGGAATGAATACTTATTCAAAGTGTGTATACATTTTGGGGGGGACAGTGTATATCAGAAGACGTAGAGCTTTGGAAAAGACTGATTACTGTCTTGCCCCCCCCCAAGTCTTTGAACCAATCTCTAGAACTGGAGGGATGAGGATGGGCTATATACTAATATTTTTCAGAGGAATGGGCAGGAAATGGAAATGGGCAGTCCCATCAGACTCCCATTGAAAGCATATTGAGGGAACAGCGATGTCATAAATGAAAGCATGTGCAGGGGAACCTGTTATTCAGGGAACCAGAGGAGAGAGAAAGATGATATAAAGCAAAATAGCAGATGTGCCTACCCACACCATGGGGGAAAAATAAGAGCAATAAGTATTTTTTTTTTTAAATTATTGATTTCAGAGGGAGAGAAAGAAACATCAATGATGAGAGGGAATCATTGATTGGCTGCCTCCTGCACACCCACCATCGGGGATCAAGTGTGCAACACAGGCATATACTCTCCCTGGGAATCGAACTATGACCTCCTGGTTCATAGGTCGATGCTCAACCACTGAGCCATGATGGCCAGACAAGAGCAATAAGTCTTGAGTGAAAAGAAGCAGAACTTGGAACAATTCTAGAGTAGAAGGAAATACCTTCAGAAGATTTCTGCATGGTGCTGGAGGCATTAGGTGTGGCTAGAAAGGAAGCTGTTAAAGGCATGTGCCAGGTCTTGGCATTGTTGGAAATGTGTCAGCAAGAGCCAGCCATACATTTGAAAGTCAGCCATCTGTGCCTGGTTGGAGGGACCAGAATACTGATCCTTAATGGCCTCTTGGTTTAAGCTTATTTTCTCTAGTTTAAATAACAAAGATGTTTGAACTTTCTTCTCACTGCTTTGGGAGGTTTCTTTGCCATTGCTGGTAGCCACTGAACTGTCAGGAAGCCTGAGAACTTAGCTAAAGGAAACCTAATATTTTTGTTTAAGCCCTGATGAAGTCCCACTGCATCCAGAAAGGCAGTTTGCATCATGCTATAGTGAGCTCTGATGGAATTCCATGGATATGGATGGGGCTATTGAATATTTAGACTCACAAAAGTGACCCTGGAAGCCACAGGGAATATTAGGTCAGCTAAAAGGAAAATCACCTGATTTCCTGAGAGAAGGAAGTAAATGAAAGAGGTACCTCCCCCTGACATATCTTCAAGGTAATATTTTGGTGTGGCAGTATGTATCAAAATTATAAGCTTGTTGACCACGGATGGCTACTGAGGCTAAATGATAGAGAATCCTTGAGCATTGTGTTAAGAAGGATTCTGAAGCAGAGCATCTATGCTTAGCCAGGAACAGTGCTATAATGGATACAGTGAAGCATTCCAATACCATGGAAGTGAACCATTGTAGTACACATCTACCACATTTGTCTTCATCAAGGATTCAAGAATCTAATTCCTGAGGATTTATCCCTGGAACAATTACAATGGAAGAAAAAATGCTACATGCCACAAAAGTGTTCTCCTTGATCTATTTACTATAGCAGCAATTTTTCTTATAGAAGAGGAATAGTTACTTATCATAATTAAATTGTTGATGATGTGGACCATGTAGAAATGAGGAAATGTGTAACATGATGAGGGAAAAGAAAACACATATACTTGTAATGATTGCAACTAGGTAAAGAAAAGACATGATACACACACATTTGTGTACATGTAAAAGCCATTTCTTTCATGTTCACCAGTGTATGGAACCCAGATCTTATCATATGGTAGATACACATTAAATTCATGTTCACTGTTTTAATGCTAACTTTATAGTTTTAAAATAAAAATAGATCTCCAAAGAAGGAATTAAAGCTAAAACAAAAAAAATTGAAGTCACCAAAAGTTAGTGACTTTGTTTTCCCGACTAGAAGTAAATTGTTTTGCTTTTCCCAATGGGCTCCACATCAGACTTTGGCTTTTTCTAGGACTTCACCTAAGTGTTCATAAAGTTCCTACAGGCCATCACACTTTCCAAACAAGATGTATCTGTTCTTCCTTTGCTTCCAGAAACTCAGACTTGGGCTTCTGAAGTTCTGGAAGTATGCTTGTTTAGTATCCTTCCAGAGATTGTTGGTTTGTTCCAAAGAACATTTTTCTTTCATTTTGTGTAGTCAGATAGGTAACTAACTCACTAGGAGAATAGCTTAACAGCATCTCAAAGGCCAGTTGAAAGCTTTTTTTTTTTAAAGCTTTTGCTGGAATTCAAAATTCAGATCTGAAGTCTATGAATATTGTTACTGAAGTGATTGACATATTGAGGCCAGGCATCAAATTTACCCCAGATGTTGACAAAAAACCTCTTCTCATTGTAGTGAACTCTAAATATGTAGACAAGTGATCAATTACTGTGTAACTTCACTAACTTTAGAAACTCTCTTCATATACTCTAATTCCACAAGCAATGATCATTCCTTTTTCCCTGAATGCACACAAAGCATTCATAACCCTCGACTAGGAAATTAAAGTTTATTTCAATTTCCTTGGGCAAGGCAAAGGCAAGGGTAAATTAACAGTCTGTAGCTTGTCTGGAACTAGAAAAAAGCATTGACAGTGTGAGGAGTTACAATGTAGGAAAATCGTCCAAAGACAATGTAATATTTAGCTGATGGTAATCTCAGCAGATATACTCAGAGGATAGAAGCTGCTGGATGAACAGACAATATCTCTGGGAGCTCAGTAAAAGTGGAGAAGGGAGGCAGTTACAGCAGTGGAAAAAAAGGCCACAGTTTATCCATACCAATCTAATATACTAGACAACACAATACGTGTACATTTCATTGGGTCCAAAATAGTCATTTCTCGGTCACACTGAATTTACTCATAAAGTAACAGTTTTCTCTCTCTCTTTACTGACCAGAATATATTCTGTTTCTAGCCCTTTCTTTTTAATAACATCATTTTTTCTTATTATAACAGTAATTCTTGCATGTATACATTCTATTGAATTCTCTGAGTTTATTGAATTTCTACCAGGTGCACGCACTTTGTAAGCATAAGGGATAGAGAGTGGGCAATAAAAATGGCCAGGGAGACAGGTAAATTAAAGAGGCTATTATAATTCAGTGTGATACAAAGATGTATTAGGTGCTCTCGAAGCACAAAGGAGGGGGGCCCAACCCAGGTTGGGGAAAGCTTTCTGGAGGAGGTGACAGATAAACTAGTTCTGAAGATAAAATGGCTTGAGTAGTGGAGGAAGTATCCTATATCACCTGTAATTCTTCTCAGAAAAAAAAGAACTGTTAACATTTATGTGTGTTTTCATTCGGTATATTTTTTGATATACACATTCAGATAGATATGTTAATAACTAGAGGCCCGGTGCACGAAATTCATGCACAGGGGGAGGGGTGGGGTCCCTCAGCCCAGCCTGCCCCCTCTCACAGTCCAGGACCCCTCAGTGGATGTCCTACTGATGGCCCCAATCTGGCAAGCGCTGTGTGTGTATGTGTGTGTGAGTGTGTGTGTGTCACCACTGGGGGTCTTCCCCCAGCCACATCTGAGGCTTGGAGCAGTCGTCCTGTGTGTGTCTATCTGCTGGGGGCCTGCCCCCAGGCACACCATGGAGGCTTGGAGAAGGCACTTCTCTGTGTTGATCTCTCAGACTCCTGCCAACCCCTGCATGTTCTCTTTTTTGAGCTATGGCCAGGGCTGGGTGCTGCCTGCCTGCCAGGCTTGCCTATTCCCCATCTTGCTCCAGCCACTGGGAAGCAGGGAAAACCCGGCCCGTTCACTGCCTCGCAAGCCGGGTCAGCCTTTTCCTGTTCCCTGATCCCCGCAAGGGGACTGGGAAGCAGGCAAGTGCCTTCTGCTGTCATGTAGCCTCCGGCCTTTCCTGCTCCAGACCTGCTCACAGGTTGTTGATTTCTGAGGCAATGCCTGCTGGCCTCACATTGCCAGGGTTACACTGCTAGCATCCTGCCCCACAGCTATGGGCGCCACCATTTTGTCTTGGAATGATGGTTAATTTACATATTACTCTTTTATTAGGTAGGATGTTTATATAGATGTGCATAGATTTATAGAACTGTGATCATAATCCCCATTTATTTTTAATACTGTCTTTTCTGTGCCATTAAATATGTGTTGAAAACATGGTTTTGGTAGATGAATAACACTACACTGAATAGATATTTCATAATGTACCTAATCACTCCCTTTATGTCTGTCAGAGTTTTTGTTTTCTACCAACTCTGGTGAAATTAAGTGGAAGAAGAATTTACTGGCATAATATTAGGTAGTCATAGCACCTATAGAAGGGATGAAAAATAGACTAAGAAAAAGGGCAGTTGTTAAGATAGACTGAGCAGTGGGAACCCTATTTAGGGTCAACCACAGAGACAATCTGTCCTTAGCATTTTTGCATTTATGTAGGTTTCACTGTTCTGGAAGAAAGCTATCTTGCTGGCCAAGCTGAAAACTGTGTCCGACCCTACCTACAAGGGGACAGAGAGTGAGAAGTAGGGCCCTGACTCCAACCAAGACTCACAATGGGCCTTCCCCTAAACAGGAAGGGTGTTAGGATAGGGTTAGCAGAAAACCCTAGGAATATCCACTACCTTCCTATTGTTAGATGCCTAGGTATTTCCATTTTTTGGTCTCCTTTCCCTTGTATTATAAAACTGTTGCGCGTTCTTCTGCACAATTTTTGAGCATCTCTCTGATTATCTCCTTAACACATTTTTTTTTGCGGGAAACGAGTAAACTTGGATCCACCAGGGAGACTGTCAGTGGCATACATTGGAACCTCTAGTTGGAACCAGCAAAAATAAAAAGGTTTTATGTCATTGTCGTGTGTGTGCCGCTCTTAAACTATACAGTGAAACGCAGTACATGTGCAAGTTTTGTAATGTATCCCTGCACAAAGGAAAGTGTTTCGAATGCTCCTACACAGTGGCAGGAAAATGCTCGCTTACAAAGTTAAGATAAATTTCCTAGAAATAGAATTTCTCAATAAAAGAGTATGAACATTTTCCAATCTGTTTAGAAACATGTTCAAATTACTTTTCTGAGACGTTGCATCAATTTAAGCTCACTCTTGGAATGGGCCTGTTTCTGCGTCCCACATGGGGCATTGCATTTTTAGAGATCTTCCTGTCCATCTCTTTCTAGTCCGGGCTCATTTGTGCAGCCTGTAGCTCATTTAAAGTACACTTCTGTGAAGTCAAAGCACCTTGTGGCAAAGCAAACGATTCAGTAAATAAGTTGTTTATTTTCTTGAGCTTATTTGTGATAGTTATCTTCATTGATTTTCTTCCCCATTAGTTTGATTAATTTGAGAGCTTCTTCTTTGAATAAGCTGTAGAGAAACTGTTTCTGTTTCCATTCTAGAAAGGAAGTGTTTACCAGGCAGCAAATATGTCTGAAATAGTAGAGTCTTGAATTCTGCAGGTGAGGTTCTCAGGAGAGTGCTCACTCTCCTTTGTTGTGCAGCTCTCACTGATGCCTTCTTGGGCATCTCTCTCTCAGACCTCTGGAAAACAGGGCCAGAGCACATCTCCAAAAGCAGGTCCTTGCAGAGAGCCATAGAAGTGTTTCAAGACAATCATCCCCTAACTCTTGGTCTTCCATCAAGAGAGTGTGCATGGGGTCCAGAAGGAGCATTTGATGAGGAGTCTGGGCCCCAGAATGCTGGTTCTGCTTTGCCATCAACAGCTGTGTGGCCTTGGAGAAGTTACTCCACCTTTCTTGATTTTACCTGGGGACAGGCCACAGACTTTAAGGAGACTCCCTTCTGACAGCTGAAGATCCTAGGATTACTTACTTTGAATTTTTCAACATCATCCTGTCTTAAAATGAGAGTAGTGATCAAACTATGGCTTTCACTTTGTTGTCAGGGAGGAAATAACCCAATGAATAAACACATGTCTTTCCCCTTTGCCCTGGGGTTCAGAGGCTTCTCTAAGGCTAACAAGACTTGAACCAAAGTCAGGCATAAGGCAAGCTGAATTCTTCACAAAAAACATCACTTTTTTTCTGTTTGCATAATTTGATTCTAATGTTCTGTCCCTGTCAAGTTCTGTCCTACTTGTAGACATTTATGCAATGGGTTAAGTATTATTTTATTGTTGTCATTAATCATGGGTGAGTCAAATAACCTTTTAAAATTGATTTGTTTGGCTTAGTATATGGCTTATTAAGTATTCCATTAATGAGGACTAGAGCTAAGTCCTGATTCTGGATCACTGGCATGAACAACCATCACTGGGTGTCTGTGCTTGGCAGGTGGCCAGGTTGATGCTGAGCTTTGATTGGTTGGATGCTCTCATGGCCATGTGGCCTCAGGTCCAAAGCAATGATACACATTCACGGGGTGGCAGGCAATGGTGAGCTCTCTGGTTGTGAAGGAATGTCAAGCTCATTGAAAAGTTTATATAGCAGAGAATGGTTTTCAATTTTCCCTAAGTAAATATCTGGCAAGGCTCAGAATTGGATTCTATCCAATTCTGTAGATAAAATGCCCCTGAACACATTTCCCCTAGAGAAAGGCTGAAAAGATATACACATTTATATTTGTCTAATTTTTTAAAAATCTCATTAATGTGAATAATGCATAAAGAGATACAGTGATGGAGTGGTTCATAATTCGCACACTAGTCTGGAAGTAAGTTCATTATGGTCCAGCAAGAGGTTCACATTTACTAAGATTCTCTCTATATAAGGTCTTTCCAGCTATTAGACCCTAGTTCAGGGATAGCAAATACATGGCACTTGTGCCTCAGCCCTTCCTCCCAAACCCAAGCAGGCATCACTAACGGGAGGCGGCATTCTTTCCTATTGAGATGACTAGTCAGACATCCAAGAAAGGACCTAATCACTCTTCTTGCCCAAAGGTTTCAACCAGCTTATCTTTGGTTGGGAAGTCACCTGTCTTGGAGAAGAAAGGAGGTGCTGCTACTTCTTGGATAGAATTGATTAAATAAAATTGAGTGCTTTTAAGTTCATGAACTAATGTACCAGGATGTTGAATTGACTTTAGTTGTATTCTCAGAGGCTTAATTGAGTTTCCAGATTTGAGGGCCATGAGTGATCAGTACCCACACCTCTGGAAAAAAAAAAGGTGATAGACACTAGACACATCCATGAAGAGTTACTGAGAGTCCTTCCTGCCCATCACTTACCTCCAGCCTGAATGAGGAATACCAGACATTCATTCAAGAAGATGGAATTAAATGAAGGGATGTTGAAGGAGGAAAGAATACTAAATTCCCCTGACCCACTACTAATAAGAGACAAGAGAACTCTAAGAATGAATATCTGGAGGTATGAGGGGTAAATCCTCTTGCCCAGAAGATTCCCAAGGCTGGAGACTGGTTGGAACTGCCAGTGATAGTGGAGCCAGGACAGAGGGTAGCAAAGGGAGCATCAATTCTTTTATCATTTGTGGAGCAGATGTCTGCCCAGAGGCTAAGTCATAACAATGGAGGGTAGCCAGGCTTCAGCCATTCTGAAAAAGCTCACCACCAGGGTGTCTAGCTGCTCCTTTTATCCAAGTGTTGGTTCAAATGTTACATCCTCAGAGATGCCTTCTCTAAGCACTTAGGCTCATACAGTACCCCCTCCAGCCATACCTTATTACATCACCTGGTTTATTTCCTTTGTAGCACTTAAAGGGTGACGTGTTTGTGTCCCCGCCCCCCCCCCCCCCCCCCCCCCATTCTCAGTTTATTGTCTGCCATCTGTCCAAATTTGGAAGGGGCAGTTAGGAGTGGAGAAGTAAAGGTATGGGAAAGGCATCTCTAAGAGACTCCTCTTTAGAGAGTAAAAAAAGCTTATTAAATGTAAGTTTCATGAGAACATCTTCTTGTTTACCATTGTTGCCAGTACTTAGAACAGAACCTGGGACATGGTACCTGCTTGAGAAAAATACATAGAATAAGTAAATCTTTACTAACCAATAACCTTAAGAGATAATAAACATTAATTTGTTCTGCAATTCAATAGCAATTTCTCTAGTCCATGGCCTACATATTAATGTCTGTGTTAAAAGGATCTACAGGGAGAGGAGGATAGGAACTGGAATAAAACTTGTGTCTTTTCTGGGTTTCTATCATTCTTATGCTTTACTGCCTGTATAATTGGGAAGCAACTCTTTAGCAAAGTACTTTCCTTTCATTCTGGGCTTTCCTAATCCATAAAGTCTGCCTCCTGGTAATTCACATGAGCTCTCAGTCAGTTTTGATGGATCTGCTTGGCAGTGGTGTGCTCTTTTTAGCCTTGACATGCCTCCAGGCTTCAGGGAAAGTTGAACGTCTGCCCAGATGTTTGCAGACCATCCAGAAAGGTGGAAATGTGTAAAGGCCATGCATTTGCTAGTATTGTTTGTGATTTTTCTACACATCCTCCTGAGGGACATGAAATTAAAATTACTTTAAGCAGGTGTATATCTTCAATGATCGGGACCGAAAACAGACACATTTATGAAAAGAATGTGAGAAAACCAGAGTATTTTAAAAGCCATTCATTTCCCATGCTTCTGATTAGAATCACAAGTGCAATCCCTAACAACCCCAGTCATACAGTGATGAAGGAAATCATAACCCTTCCTTTCTGTAGGATCTTTTTTTTTACATATGGAAATAAAATTCCCTTACATTAGAACAGCAACTTGCACTTTACAGACATTTCTAGCTATATTATGTTATTTGACTGAGAAAAAGTTGAACCATCTGGTAAATTGTAAATCTCTCATAAAGCTTAAGACTTTTCTGGTTTTCAGTAAATAAATAAATGCCTATTTGAGTACAGTGTTGACAAAGAGCCATCACCACACATATCCTTTAGAGCTAGGATTGCATATCAGATTGGTCTTGAATGATAAATCACAGAAAACAAGTAGGCAAGGGTGTTTTGAGACTTAAACATTCCAAAAAGGTACAGACAGGTCCACATCTAAGACTTGCAGGATGCAGGGTAAGAGTACCTACAAATGGAGGCCCACCTATGTATGTATGAATACTTGAAATGTGGACACCAAGTCAGGAATTAGTTAAGTAAAATATATTTCATTCTCTTCTCTTGAGAAGACCTTCATTATGTTCTTCTGCATTGCAAGGGGCCTTGCAGGTGAGTGCACAGCCATCCCCACACCCAACCTCATCCACACCCTCAAGAGGGTAGACCCTGTGGAAGAGGTCTGCATGGTCCCCGAAGTGAACTCAGGACCATCGAAGAAAGAAATTCTAGGGTGCTTGGTACTTAGTATAAAAGAAGTGGGTGCAGGCTCTGAGTAGACATGTTTCTTGGGCCTCTGATATTCCTCATTCCATGGGGAGAGATGTAGTCAGAGGAGGGAGCAGACATGTTTCTCCAAAATGCAGGGAGCTGGGCAGGGCCCTTTTTGCCCAGGTCTAAATCCAATGATAGTTGCAATGAAATGTTATTTGCTCCTCAACTTGTGTCTAGTTACCTTTTAAGTAAAACATTTATAAATGTTATGGTACCTGAGACTGCGCTAATCAAGGGCCTATTTAAAATGAAGCTTGCTCTGGCCAGTGTGTCTCAGTGGTACAATGTCAGCCCATGCACTGAAGGGTCACAGGTTTGATTGCCATTCAAGAGCATGTACCTGGGTTGCAGATTCATTGCCCAGCTCCAGCTGGGGCATCTGTGGGAGGCAACCAATCGATGTTACCTCTCTGGCATTGATGTTTCTCTCTCCCCTCCTCCCTTCCTTCCACTTTTTCAAAAAATTAATGGAAAAAAATATCCTTGAGTGAGGATTAAAAACAACAAAAAAATGAAGCTCAATTTAGTTTTGATTTCTAAGAATTTTGTGGAGCCACTTGGGATGACACATCCAATAGTCAGAGCAAACAGACCTATATTAGAAGTAGTAAGTAGGAAGATAAAGCATGCTAGACAGATGAAGCAAAAGAGAAGTTATGACAATAATAATGCCTTTTTAATAGTACAATTTTTTGCTTCCAAAGCTCTTTTACTTACATTTGTATCACTGAATTCTTATAAAAATACGTATCAATTCATTAAAGTTTGAAAAATGTATACTTCAGGCAAATAGAAAGAAATTCCTATTTGACCCTTTGAGGGATACGTTTATACCCCTTAGCCTGAGGGAGCAATGTGGAATGAAGTATCAAAGATGCCTGACACACTTCAACTTTGGGCCAACTCTGATCTGTCAGTAGTGGCTGCTGAAAGTGCTTGATTCAGCATATCTCAGGCCATACCTGGCCTCAGTGGTTGGTAATGAATTAGCCATGTCTTTCATGGTAAGGGAGGGATCATGATTGTTACATGTGCCATGAATGTGCTGCTGCTTTTGGGCTCAAAGGATGCCCGTGACAGGTCGTAAGAGTATGCAGATAGCTGAGGTCATACTTAATCTTTTGAAGTTGTCAGCAAGGAGGAAACTCAATCCAAATTCTTAACAAGAGTCTTCATGTTCTTGAATATTTCTGTCTTCCCCAAGATCCGTTTCATCTCTTTTTGAGGAAAATGCTGCTTTCTATTTTATTTCCTCATATGAAAAATGATTGGATAGACCCCTGCTAAGCTGTTAATTGGTGATAACTGGATGAATATGAAACTTGGATTCTTTTGTCATATCTGTCATTAACTAGCTGTTTGACCTTCAGCAAATCCCTTAACCCATCCAGACCTCTATTTTCTTATCTCCAAAACAGGATACTATCTTGGTGATGTCTCAGTTTTGTGACGCTTAAAGGAGATAGTAACAAAGAAAGCACTTGAGATAAAAAACATTGTATAGATATAAACCATTATGATTCAACTGAAAAATGAGGAAATTGGCCTAAAGTAGCATTTCCCAAAATGTGTTTCTTGGAACATTAGTTCCATGGGATGTCCATGGATATTACATCAGCACCATCAAACAGAAAGTGTTCTCTGGCCAAATGCATTGAACAAACTTAAACAGGCATCTTTACCACAGGAATTATTAAGGTCTTTACTTTTTAAACTACATTGAGAATCATTAAAACTGGGAAATAGTATGCAGTGGTTTACACACTTATTTGGACATAACACTCTTCTTTTCTCAAAGGATTAGTCCCTCGGGACATAGTCCTTTGGAAATCATTGAATAATGTGCTCTCTAAGTTTCACTGCAACTCGAATGCCCTCTGATTCATTTGTTTATCTAACAAATGTTTACAGAGCCCCTATTATGTGAGGCACTGTTCAGTGTACAGAATACATCAGTGTACAAAACTGGGAAAAGCCCTGCTTTCATGGAGTTTACATCTTAGCAGGATTTGAGATTACTCATCCAAAGGATGCTTGCACTTGGAGAAGTGCTTGCTCTCCCTTAAACAAAGAAATAAAATGCCAAAGTAGAACTATTGAAAACAGAAAAGGGCTGGTGTGTGTGTGTGTGTGGGGGGGGTGGATTGTGAGCAAGTGGCAAAGACGACTCTTTTTTAAAAAAAAAAATATATTGATTTTTTTACAGAGAGGAAGGGAGAGGGATAGAGAGTTAGAAACATCGATGAGAGGGAAACATCCATCAGTTGCCTCCTGCACACCCCCTACTGGGGATGTGCCCACAACCAAGGTACATGCTCTTGACAGGAATCGAACCTGGGACCCTTCAGTCCACAGGCTGATGCCCCATCCACTGAGCCAAACTAGTCAGGGCACAAATATGACTCTTAATTGTACCTTTTATAACTCAGCCTCTGAGTTGAGATTAAACAGTAAACTCTATCTGAAGAAGCAGGGCACAGACAGTGTTCATTCATCCATTTATGCATATGTCTATTCAACACGTACTTATGGACACAATCTATGTCATACACAGAAGTGCATAAGGCTCAGTCTATAGCCTAAGAGCCGACTTCCATGTGGGCAGGCAGATAAGGATGTGAGTGATTGCATCTCTGTTATATATGCTCTGGTGGGAGTTCAGGGTGATATGAGAGCACATTATCAGGGCATCCAACTCCAGACTTCAGAGAAAGTATCTCAATGGAAGTAACATTTAAACTGAGTTAGCCAGAGGTTGGTAATTTGTTTAGCAAACTGGTTTAGGGCACATGGGAGAAATGGTGAGTAGGAAGAATGCTTTAAGGAGTAGAAACAGCATGTGTATGATCCTAATGGCACTCTCATTGTACTTGTACAACCAGAGTGGAATGGGAAGGAAAAGATACATATTAGGATTCTGTGTGACTGTCTTTGAAAAAGAGCTCTGTTGCTGAAATAAAACCTGAAAGTCATTGGGGGATTCTGAGAGGAAATCTCTGAGGCCTCTGCCATCTTTATAATTCCTAGATTCTATTTCTTATATCAGTCTTTCTCCCAGAAGTATTTGCATTTTAATGGGGAATTTTGACAGAATGAGAATTCTCTCAATTCTCAAACCCATTGCTACTGGCAAATGTGTTGGTGAGAATTATTTTAGTGATAAATAACAGAACATCCAACTCAAGATGACTTTAGCAAAATAGAGAGTTAATTAACTTACATAACAGAAACATCCAGAGAAAGTTTGATGCAGAGCCTCCAGACCCTGTCTCCCTGGCCTTCTGATAATCCTCATTCTCAGGCTCAACCTGGTTGCAGGAAGACTGCCAGTGTCTCCCTGTCCGCATCTTCTATGTCTGATATTCATTCTGATTGCACCATCTTATGTCATGTGCCTATGTCTGAACCGATTACCGTGGCCAGGAGCATAAAATTACAGTGATCCAATTACATGATTCAATATTGGAGCAGGAAGTGGAGGTAAACTGGTGGACTACAGCCAAATCTGGCCTGAGATAAGAACATTGCCCAGCACAATGTCTTAAATACAGTAGGATGTGGGTGCTTTGGGTGGCCAGGCACAGATCTTTCCCTGGGAGCTCCAATGTGTATGCTGCCTGTCTAGCCTGGAAAGGGATTTGATTTTGAAATTTCTGGTCTAATTTCTTCATGTGGTAGTAGATCAGGTACTTGCCGACTGTACTACGACAGATTTTTTTTTTAATAAGGAGAAACTTGAACTTAGTCCAGTGAATTCTCCTCCTCCAAAGCATCACCTTGGGGGATGATGTATACTTTCTCCAATGATACTACTTTTGCTCAAAAGAATTTTCAAGCTCTTCCTGGAATTGTTTTTAGAGATTGAAGCAAATTATTTGCATATCCTCACTGGTGACAAATTCTCATTCTTTGAGAGTGGTTCTGATTCTTGGAAGAAGTGAGAGTCCTTGAGAGCTGAGTGGTGATAAACAGGTTGGCTGGCATGTCTGCCTGCCTCATCCATTCTGTGTCTTGAGCAATGTGCAGTCACGCAGTTATGAGGCTGAAAGCCTTGTTGCCCTTTATATATGTATTTTTTGTTTTATTTATATAATTTTAATTTTATTAATTTAGTAACCCAGACAGTCACATGGTTCAAAGTTTAAAGGGCACAATAGATAAGTGGTAAGAATCCCTTTCCCGTCCTGGTCACCCAGCCACCAGTTTTCTTTCCAGATTTTACATGTATTCTTCTAGAGAGTCTGTGCATATCACATACCTGCCTTGAAGAAGGCCCAGAAAGGCACTGATAAATAACTGCATCATTGTTTGAATGGTGCCCTTTTAAGATCACTTTACTGTATTATGTTTAAATTCTGATCTGTTCATGCCAAACTTCTCACTCACTGTATAGCAACCTGACCTGAGGAGTAAATTAGTATTTTCCAGCCATAGAATTGGGACCCTGTGAAGTCTCTGTAGTGGGACTGATCTTCTGGCCTTGCCACCTGAGCTTTGAGAGATCTGATAACTTACTTTCCCTCTTTGAGCTCAGTGTCCTCATTGGTAAATAACCTCATCGGTTATTGTGAGGATTGAGTGAGATGCCGCAATAAAATATCTTAAGGAGGATGCGAAGGTTAATTTTATGTGGTAACTTGACTAAACTATGGTTCCCAGGTGTTTGGTCAGACACTAGTTTAGATGTTGTTGTAAAGGTATTTTGCAGATGTGATTCACATTTACAATCAGTTGATTTTGAGGAGAGCGTAGTACCCTCCAAAATATGGGTGTGTCTCATCCAATCAGCTGAATCCTTATGAGCAAACACTGATGTTTTCTAGAGAAGAAGGAATTCTGCCTCAAGACTATAACATTGAAATCCTGCCCGAGTTCTCATCCTGCTGGCCTGCCTTATGGATTTTTAATTCAAGACTGCAACACCCTCTCTTACCTGAGTTTCTAGTCTGCTGGCCTACTCTACAGATTGCAGATGTGCCAGGCACACAATAATGTGAATGAATTATTTAAAATAAATCTCTCCTTCTGTATACATATTCTATTGCTTCTCTTTCTCTGGAGAACCCAGACTGATGCAGAGGGAGAAAACTCTGATCTTTATGTGTTTAAAAAACATCCAGGTTTTAGTCCCAGCTCTTCCACTGAGCAGCTGAGCAGCCCTGGGAAAGATTCTTAGTATCATAGAGAGCTTCTAGTTTCTCTACCTGCCTACTGCCTCTCAACGTTGCCGGAGGAGAAGAGATACTATGAAAATGATTTGTCAAGCATCATATACATGGAAGTGACTATTATATGGGTCTGTCTTCCTTTGAATGCACACATTAGGGGGGTCGTCGCCCTTTGGTGGCCCCTGGACCTGCACTTCTCTAGAGAAGTCCCTTTCCTGGGCATTGATTCTAACCTGTCTCTGGCTATGGATCCCATGTGCTGTGTGTGAAATCCAATTCTGCAGGGAGCAGTTGTCAAAGGGCTGAAGATTCCCGCTCCAGGCCTCAGCGGGCTCTGTACCCACAGGCATGGGAATTAGAGGAGGAGGGTAAGAGAAAGTGCAGGTGGGATCAGGAATGGGAGAGGTAGATGAGAAAGGAAGGGAGCTGTGTGCTGGGATGGTTCCCCAGGGGTCCAGGGCTGATTGGCTGGGATAACTGAGCCTGTGCTTCAGATTGCAGACTGATTGCAGCAGATTAGCTGGGACCTAAAAGGGGTCTTGTCAATGCAGCAGTGAGTGTTCAGTCCCTTCCATCCTAGGGACAGAGATAATCAAACAGGAGAGGGCCAGGCAGGAAGCACTATGAATAAATAACCTGCCTTCTTTATCATCGCAGTGGTTCAAAACACCACCTGGTCCAATTTCCACTTGTTTTTTCCTCTGCCAGGGACTCGGGGACCGACACTTGACAGGGATAAAGCTTTCTGTAGTGTCCAAGACTTCCCCATGTTGCTACCTACCCCATCCTAGTGTTCTTTGTCTCATCAGTTCTTTTGTTTCATACCACTTATCATGTGCTGAAATTATTTGATAAATAATTACTTAACAAAAAAATGTCGTCTCCACTGAAATGTGCCATGAGATCAGAAACCTTATCTAACTTGCTCATTCCTATAGTCCCAGTTCCCTGAGGAGCAGTTCATGGTGATGCTCACAAAACATTCATCAAGAAACGGGATTGGATGCGTACCATTTACTAAGGACCCTCTGTGTGTCAGGTGAGGAGCCCCGAGTTACACAGGCATTTCTAGTCTTCTTTTCATGAGAATTCTGTGAAGGAAATATGATAATGTTATTTTACTGATAAGAAAATTCAAAGCTCAGATTAGTTAAGCAACATGTTCATGGTCAGTCACACAGTCAGAGCTGCGATTCTAACCTAGGTTTGATGGATTCCAAAGTATACGCTCTTAATCACTATACCAGCAGTAAAATATGCTTTATCTGCAGTGCCGGCATTAATTGGTTGGCAGGAATCCCATAGATAGGAAAATATTGAGGCAATCTCCTGACTTAGAGGAAAGAGTGCTGAGATAAATTAGTAAAGCCTATAAGGCATGAGGTAGGATGTCAAATGGTACTATTTGGCATTCTTATAATATATATATATTTCCTCCCTAATGATGTGTAATATAGACGAGGAAGAGAGAGAGAGTATCACACGTATGCACAATAGACCAAAGTGTGCTTGGATTTTTATTTTTCTGGCTCTAGTTTTCCCTTCTTCTTGATGCACTTGTCTCTTCTTTGCCATACAGACTTGTTTGGATGATAGAATGCAATCAGAGGTAGGAATTAGCAAAGGTTGAGCTATTGCTTCTTCTTTTTCCCCCCTTTTTCCCCCTTTATTGATTAAGATATTACAAATGTAACCTTATCTCCCCAGTGTCCTTTCATCCCCCCACTTCTGCCCTCACCCTCATTCCCTGTTGTCCACATCCATCGCTTATGCTTATATGCATGCATACACGTCCTTTGGTGGATCTCTTCCTCTCCCCCCGTCCCCTACCTTCCCTCTGAGTTTTGAGCATCTAATCGATGCTTCTCTGTCTCTACATCGGTTTATTCATCGGTTTTTGTTTTTGTTCATCGGTTTATTTTGTTAATTATAGTCCACAAATGAGTGAGAGCATGTGATAGTTATCTTTCCCTGACTGGCTTATTTCACTTAGCATAATGCTCTCCAGCTCCATCCATGCTGTTGCAAATGGTAGGAGTTCCTTCTTTTTTATAGCAACATAGTATTCCATTGTGTAGATGTACCACAGTTTTTTAATCCACTCATCTGCTGATGGGCACTTAGGCTGTTTCCAAATCTTAGCTTTGGTAAATTGTGCTGGAGCTATTGCTTCTTAAGCTGACTTCATGATGATGGGTGGTGTGTGTGTGTGTGTGTTCAGTTACTTGATATTTCTGTGGGAATCCAATGCTTCTGTGCAAAGGTACTGTTATTATTTCCAAAAGGCCCTTCAAGGAAAGGCCAGGGAGTGTGGATTTTGGACATTAGCACCTCATTGCAGGTAAGCCTTTGCAACCCACTGGCCATGGGATAATCACCATGCATTTGCTCTGCCCAGTGGAAACCTGGGAGGTGGTACAGTATATTGGTTAAGATCAGCTCTTGTAGAGGTTAGGTTCCAATTTTGCAACTTATTGTGTGTGTAATCTTGGAGAGGTTGTTTTACTTCTTTGAGCCTTAGTTGCTTACTTAAAATAGCTTTTGTTTGAAAGGAAACAATTTGGCTTTGATATACAACAAACATTACATACATTTTGAGTTATTATCTGTGCAGAACCTGTTGACCTTAAACAACAAATCAGGCAGATATTTCTCCAGCAAAATGGGTTTATTCCAGAACAGTAAAGAATTGCAGTATGGAACATGCAGCCATGGCAGTCTACATGCAGGAGGCAACCGACTAATGATGCTCTGTCCTCATTGATGTTTCTATCTCTTTCTCCCTCTCCTTCCTCTCTGAAATCAATAAAAATATGTTTTTTTAAAAAGAGAGAAACAGCTCAGATCATAGTTACCCATGATAGTGGCTACCCCTTATTGAGTACTAACTGTGTGCCAGGAATTTTATGCTCTCAACAACCCTATAAAGCACCATTATTCCCATTCTGCTTTGAAGATGAGTTTATAGACCAGTATGTTTAAGTTGTTCATATCTAGGAAGTGGCAGAGTTTGGATTCAAACCCAGGTTAGTAGGGTTTGCGCATCCCCATGCTTATCATTGAGCCAAACTCTGGTTTAATAAGGAAGTCTGTTTGGGAGAATGAGTGAAATGCCAGATGCTTAAGCCAGGTGCTGTGAGAGAGTTGTGGAGGGCTCAGAGCTTTGGTTCTCACTCTCTGCTGCACAGCTCAGTCGCCTGAGGGGGCATTCATGAGTTAGAGATGCCTGGTCCCCTCTACCCACTCCCAGAGATTTTGATGCTCTTGAGTTAGGATGAAGCAGAGCTTCCAGGTGATTCTAACAGGCTTCCAGGCTTGAGGACCACTATGGAGCAGTAGAAGGTCAAGAGGGGTTTAGCAAATTCCTTGTGTTTGAGAACATTTCCATCCCCTCCTCAGAAGTGGCTGATTCACATTCCATGTGGTGTGCCTTTAACTCAGTATCACCTTTGCAGTGTGTGGGCAATGGAGCTTGACAACATGGCAGGGTGTTGGGTGGATAAACAGCTTGTAAAGTACTCTTTAAATGAGAAGCATTGGGATGAAGAGTTCCTGGGACTTTGACATGACCTCATTTCAGTTTCATTCTGGAGGCACTCTGGGCCACATTCCTAGCAGTTCTAGGTTATCCACAACCACTGGACAGCAATTGGTCAGTGTACAAGGTATTGGCTGGCACAGCCTGGGGTAACTGAGGAGCTCTGATTGCCCCACGCTTTGGTTGAGAAACTGTGAGCTGAGGTATAATTAGAACCATTAATTGGCTCTCAGTGCAGAGAGTGAGATTTGTGATTCCTTCTCACAAAGGAAATATGAAACAGTAAACACAATTCCAGTTATGAATGGGACTAAACGTACCTTTAAATTGAATGCTAATGGCTATCTCTTGCTTCCTTTGAACATTTCTCTGTGGCAACCAGCAGGTGCCCTTTTCTTGTCTTCTCTTTCATCTAGCCATAATTCTCTTCTGCTATGGCTTTTGGATGATAATGGCACATGACTGAAATAGTATTTATGGAAAAAAAAGACACAGATTAGGTTGGGGTAGGTTTCCAGCTCCTCGGGCTGTTTGCTTATAGCATATAGCAATCTCAGGTACCGAGAACAGGCCAACACAGGTGAACTGAACATCTTTAATTGATGTACCTTTAACATACTGTATACTAAAGGCATCAAGTCTGGCCTGATTTCTGAAGCTCAGTCACTAAGTTGTGGGAGCAACATAATTTAGGGATTAAGAATAGGAGCCCAGGAGTTTGACACTTTAAGATATAAATTTTGTTTTGTTGCCTAAAAGTTGTGACCTTGTATGAGTAACTTTCCCTCTCTGTGCTTAAGTTTTCTCATCCATAAATTGGGGATAATAATAACTACTGTCTCATAGAGCTATTGCAGGGATTGAGGGAGGCAATGGTAGAGTGAGATAAGAGAGTAAAAAATAGGCATACAGTTCTTAGTATAGTTCCTGATACATAGTAGGTGCTCAATAGCTATTCTGATAATGATGGTGATGACTAACAACTTGCTAGGAGATTTTAGGCCAATAACTTCCTTCACCTTCAAATCTTTCTTCTGTAAAAAGCAAGCTAATAACAGTACCTCAGTCATTTTGTTTAAAGTTCTAGATAAAAATTAAATGATGAAAAGTACTTGGCACAGGACTTGGCCCCTAATAGGAGTTCAGTAATGATTTGCTGAATAAATGGGGAAAAATACATGCTATACCGATAAAGAACATCAATCATCAGACCCCAGACATTCAATATTACACCTGGAAGGAGAAAAATACAAATATCTCTGGACTCTGTCTGTTGTATTTTTTTTTTAGTAGTTACAGTCCTTTTTTTGTTTCCTTTCTCCTTATCAAGAGCATATGCTGGAAAAGAGAAAACATGCTGACATACATAAATGAAACTCCAACATTACAATGGGCACTGAGAAAGGCCACAGACAAGAGGGGTCACAAATTAACAGCTGCCTGCATGCAGTTGCTCAGCCGTGCTGGCTGTGAGTCCTCTTGATCCCCTGCACCAGCCCCTCCTGTCCAGTGTCCTTACCTTACACCCTTCTTCCCCATCTAGTGCCCCCTCTCCAGAGCAGTGACTCACACTCTGAAACCTCCTCTCACCCTCTGCCCACTGTAGCTTCTCTCACTCCCTCTCTCCCTGGGAGAAAGCAACCTGGTGAACCAGTTATGGGCATCACTGCTTAGTCAGCTACTCTCACAGGAGTAACTGAAATGCCTTTTAAATAGCATTTATGGTTTTAATTTGTAATTATAACAGTGATATATGTTTATTTTAGAAAATTTCAGGGGAAAAGACCAAGTACACAGAACAAAATAAAAATCTTGAGACCTGCCCTGACCAGTTTGGCTCAGTGGATAGTGTCGGCTTATGGACTGAAGGGTCCCAGGTTCGATTCCAGTCAAGGGCATGTGCCTTGGTTGCGGGCACATCCCCAGTGGGGGGTGTGCAGGAGGTAGCTGATCGATGTTTCTCTCTCATCGATGTTTCTAACTCTCTGTCCCTCTCCCTTCCTCTCTGTAAAAAATCAATAAAATATATTTTTAAGAAAATCCTGAGACCTAAGTGACTTAAATCAGAATTTCCAAGGGTGAGGCCCTCCATCAGCATTGTTTTTTTAAATTCCAGAGGTACTGTTATTATTCCCATCTTAGAGATGAGGAAACTGAGTTTCAGAAAGCGTAAATCACACGACTGATTTCTGATGGAGTCAGTGTGGCATCAGAGTCCATGCTCTGGAATTAAAATTGCTGGATCAAAAAAAAAAAAAAAAATGAACATTTCCAAGTGGCCCACCAGATTGCTGTGTCCATTTATTGCTTCATGAGCAGAATATTTGCAGCAATGAAGGGATCTTTCAGTAAAAAGAATCCTATAACCCAATGGAATCCATGAATTTAAAAACTCTCCTTATTGTAGGTTTATTTTATATGTAAAATATTTTAATATTAGGATTTTTAAAAATGATATCTAATAGTTGTATAGTGTGGCTTCATAGTTTGTAAGTGATGTGCCAAACGTAACAGCTGGTATTGACCTGCTCAGTATGAGACTCCTAAGGTTGCTCTTAAGGAGTCATCTCTGTAAGAGAAGAGATGACATTTATCACTTAGAAAAAAAATTGTGAGTCTCCTGATGTATTGCTGAAGGGCCTGAAGCCCCCTCCCTGGAGGAATCTGATTCCACTCCCTTCAGCTTCTCATGGGATTGAGTAGAACTGGTTTCCTGGGAGCTGTGAAAGGAGGACAGAGAGGCCCAAAAGGCCAGGAGGACAAGGGAGTTTCAGAGAAGAAGGAAGAGGAGAAAGGCATGAGAAAAGGGACTCTGAAAGCCCGCTCAGGGGGTCTGTGTGTGCTAATGCATCTCAAGGAGAAACAATGCAAAGCTTTGTGTACCATGCCCTGTGGTTTTGTGTGTGTTTGCCAAATAATAATGGTTATTACTATTTTTCTTTTGGAAGAAGATTGCAGCTACTCAAAGAACTATGTCATGGTTCAGACTCATTGTTTTCCTAGCCTAAGGTTTCAACTGCTCAAATTAGCTTGGATTTTTATTTTTGTTGTTAGTGGCATGTTCCTTCCAACTTTTTTTTCTCTCTCCTTTTTAAATTCATCCTTTTTTATTTTTTATTTTATTTTTTATTTCATTTTTTCCAACACCATTTATTCTCTCTATGCCTTCTTCCACCTCCACCCTCATCCCCCAATATTTTTATCCGTAAATAAGACACTCGTTTTCATTCAAATTTGATACTTTACCCTTCCTCTTCCATCATTGCTTCCCTGTCTTTTAAAAAGATGTAAGAATCTTCACATTTACTGCTAAACTTCTCAAATAAAGAGATTCACCTTAGAAGCCACCATTTCTCAACCAGTTACTTGCTGTAAATCCCTTCAAATTCCAGATCTTGACACACTCTCCAATGAAGCAGCCTCTTGCAGGCCACTAGTCACCCCTGGGTGGCTGAATCCATTGTCCTTTCTTGTCCTGTTCTCCTGGCCACCATAGCATTCCATAATGTGTAATCTTAACTTTTGAACACCTTCTCCATTTTGGGAGCAAACAATGTCCCCATGAAGGACCCAGAAAAACTATTTCTCTCCTTGGCACTTTTGCCTGTTGGGCTGTATGGTTTTGTTCTCTGTCTATAAATAGAGGAGAGACTCATTGTTTGCCCCTCCACCTTTCATTGGAGCTAGATTGCCTTTTGCAGGCAGAACAAACTTGGGGAATGAGCACCACCTTTGGAATCAGACAACTTGGGTACATATACCAGCTTCACTGCTTACTTGCCATGGGGTTTTTAGTGAGATGGTTTTGTGTATTTTTTTTTTTTCAATGTCTTTGAGCATCAATTCGCTCTCCTGTAGATAGAGGGAAACAATAGCACTCACCTCTGTGAATGAACATATAGCTTCGTGAGTAGTGTCGAGATACAAGGCCCAACACCCTTGGTCAATAGATGCAAATTCCCTTCCTCGCCTCAAAAGATATTTGGTTTGTTCTCAGTTACCTTGGGCAACAGTACTGTCTCATCACATGTACATATCCTATAAAAGTTGCCAATCCATTAAGTATTTTACAATATAGTTAAGTTTTCCATATTCTAAAAGAACTAGTCATTAGAACAATCCTAGAGCTAGCTACCCTTTGATAAAGGCCTTCCCTGCTTTTTCTTCTATATAGCTACTTTTTCGTTTTAGTTTTTCTGCTATAACAGATAGCTCTCATCTGTTCCATCTCCTCCATTCTGCTTAGAATGTGCTTCATTTTCCAGTGGAAAGAGCATGTTCCCTTCTTTGGGGAACTACTTCTCTTTCATGATATCTGATTCTAGGGGCATTAAGGGATGTCATATGACCACTTTTCAACCAATATTGGTGCCTCATGCCCCTTAAAATACTACGGTCTGAGGGACAGTGAACTGGCCCCCTGTTTAATAAGTTTGAGGACCCCTGTACTATAGTGATTGACTCAGTTGTGGCCACATGGTTTATTGGTGTCCTTACCTTGAATTTTACATGTGGGTTCTAGGAGAGAGAAATCATCTTCTTCCTTGGGTGTTACTGACCTGGGCTGATGAAGCCTGGAGCTGACTGTGCCATGTCTCTTGCTGTGGGTATAAAACTCTTACATTTTAGGAATGAATGAGTCCAACCCATGAGGAGAAGCAAAGAGCTGGGAGATGGAATGAGAAGGGAGGAGAGAAGTGGGAGGAGAGAGGGAGAGTGAGATGATATCATCATTTGATTTCCTGAGGACAGCTCTAGTGGAGGCATCCAAGATATGAGCCTGTAAATTCTGAGTTTTCCTTAAGCCAGAGTGGATTTGGTTTCTGTTCTCTAAAATCAAGGATCCTAATAAATGTACTGGTTTATTTAAAACAATGACTACCTTGTAAATGAGAGGTTGTATTTTTGTCACAAAATACTGACAGCAAGTCTAAGTTGTTAATAAGAAATAGAGTCATATATTGAATTCCTGCTAAGGGTTAAAAGATCTGGGGTTACAAAGCCTCTTTTATATTTGTACCACTGGAACCTTGCCTAGTACCTGGCAAAAAAGATCTCAATATGTATATAGGATAAAGTATGGCATGAGAGAGGATGTGATTGGTTAAGTCTGTCAGTCACCATCCAGTCCAGGGAGTCCCATTGGCTAGGCTGCTGGCTCCCACATGGGCCTTGGTCAGTCCACAGCCTGGCTTTCTATGGATCAGGCCAGCTGTAGGTAGGGATCCATGATGCAGAAAATACCTCTTTTGTATAGAGAGTTCTTTAATTTGAGGGTGGATATGGCAGGTTCTCTGAGTCTCACAAAAGGGACAGAATAGCAGCAAGGTCCTTGGCTTATCTGAGCCTTTTGAGTCTTCCCTTTGAGTCCTCAGTGAAGGGTTTGGAGAAATACTGGGGGAGCTCCAGAAAAAGCTGAGAGATTCCCATCCTGCTGAAGTTCTCCACTGGAGCTTCTCTTCCAAAGCAGAGCCATGACCCCAGACAAAGGGGCGGGGGATTCTGGGAAGTCCTGGGAGCCTGAGCAGATGCCAGAGGATGGCTGACTCCCAAGCGACTCACTGAGGCCTGCTGGGGAGAAGCATGCCCCATGCTCTGGTGAGGCTGCCACAGCTAGTGCTGGGGATGAGAGCTGGGGAAGAAATAACATTCGCATTGTCAGCCCGGCCTTGTCCCCAGGCCTTGTTCCCACTGTACACTGACATTGGCTGGGAAAGATCTCTCACCTCCTCCTCCTCAGGGGTCAGGAGGGCTCTGGGACACTGTCTATTCTCAGAAACCAAGCAGCTGCCTGTGGAGGTTAAAGAGTGTGAGGAAAGCTAACCACGCTGGGGGTGCCTGGCCAGGAGGGCGGGTGCTTTGGCTCCTCCAGGGGACTTGGCTTTGGGAGGTTGGCATTTGAAGTTGATTTGAATCTTGGCCTGTCTACACACCAGCAGAGTTAACTGGGGTGCAGTGAGCAGTAATTGGAGGGGCACAGGATAGGGATTAGCTCGTTCTCTCTAAGCAGTTGTAGCGGGGTGGAACTATGTCAACACTTGGCCCCAGAATTATCTTTTGGAGAACTGTCTTGAGACCCTGAGGGCAGAGTTGGCAGGAGACAAAGAGATAAAGTGAGAACTGGTATTTTTTCATAAAAAAAGGGAGGGGGATTTGAAGGAAGAGAGGAAATAGGGGGGATTACACAGGAAGAACAATTAAATTAAACTAGATATTTGCATTAGTAGAAATTTTAAGAACAGGGATGTCTGATTTTTTTATTGCACATTTTTGTGTGTGTGAGTGAAGTAAACTTTTTCAATAAACACACACACACACACCTCTTATATCAGTGGGTCTTGGTGGGGGGAGAAAAAAATGCAGAAAAGGTGCTGAGTTCATGGTATTGGTACAGACAGCCCACACAACATGGGGAGATTATACATAAACTAAAATAATTTAGTGGATGTAGGGGATTGAGGCAAGAGGGAATAGAAGTTCTCAGAAGGGTGGGAAGGAATGAGGATCATCTATTTCATTAGGATTGGATCTTAAACCAATTTTTATTTGGCCTCAAATAACAGAGGCATTCAATAGGGTTTTTGGTTATATAAGTAACAGAAATGGACTCTGGCTAAGAAGCAGCTAAAGGGCTTTCTCAGGCAGATTCCAGATAGCTCACAGCACTAAAGGAAAAGTTGAACAATCAGGTCCCAGAGAACAGGAACATAGGGATACCTCTTCAGGGAGTCCCCACGGGGTGAATCAGCTCAGCCTTTTGCTGTGCTAACGAGGCTCCCACCTAGATACACCCTCAGAGAGACAAAGTCCTATGATGAGTTTGGGTCACACATGCCACACCCTCACACACTTGGAAGAAATATGGAGTAGGAGTGTCATCATTGACAATCTTGAGGACCATGTGTGAGAATAAGAGATATTTTAAAGGAAGTAAATGGGGCACCTTGGCCAAAATTCAGAGGAAGGGGTGCCAGGTAAGCAGAAATAACAAATGTCCACACTAGCAGGGACATCCTACACTGTAGGATGTTGCCGCTGACACATAAAGGTGGAATGTGTAAGATGATTGCTTCCCCTTGAAGTTAATTTCACAACAGACTAATGGTTAGAACTGAGCAATGCTACAGCATGTGATGAATAGAGGAGGAAGGAGAGAGGCTGAAAATCCAGTCACTTATCTTCCAGTGCTAGGCCTTTTCCCTACACCAAGCCCTCTTGTACCCCCACACTTCCAAGCCCTTGCTTGAGCTATGTCCTCTTCCTGGAATTCTCTCCCCTTTTCTTTCTACTGGTTAATTCATTTTGTTCTTTAAGACTTAAGAGTATACCTGAAAGAAATCTTTTCTAATGTTCCCCTTTTCCATGGATTAGATGTCTTATCTCTACATATATCATTTTATTGTATGTATTATTTGAAAAAAATGTATTAATATAAACACATGATACAAAGTTAAACCATGCAAAAAGGTATAAAGTTGAGTTTCCCTTCACCTCTGAGCTCAGTTTGCCCCATAGAGGGCACCACTCTTTTCTGCCTCCTTCCAGAACACACACACATTCCTCCCCCCCCCCTCTCTTACACACACACACACACTCTTTCACTGTAAGGTCCTGTCTCCCCAGACTCTGAGCTCTTTGAGTGTACAGTCTCCTTATTTACCTCTGGAGCAGCTAGGGCAGTCTGAGTCCCTGCAGACATTCAGCAGCCCATTGCTAAGAGCCATCTTCTTGCGGAAGGGAGAAGCAGAGGGAAGGGGGGCGGATTCTATCTGAGATCACTTGGTGCCGTACTTTGTGATCTATGCGTTGCTTTTAATTTCCTGTGCTCTGCCTCAGATGAAATGAGGCAGATAGCAGGGCTTCAGATCTGGCCCTGCCTGGCCCCAGGCTTGTTTGCTTACTGCAGGGCCATGGTCTCCAGACACTGAAGAGAGAACTGAATGCACCCTTCCCCCTGTCTCTTGGGTGAGGAGGAGCACAGAATGAGGCTGCTCAGCCCCCATACAATTCCTAGGGGGCAGTGCAGAAATCACCATTTGGACTTAGAGATGGTTTGAGTCCTGGTTCTGTTGCCTGTAGGCTAGTTGTCTCAAACTCTCTGAGCCTCAGTTTCCTTAATCATAAATGGAAGAATTTTTATAAAATGGAAGATATTAGTAGGACTGACCTTATTGAGTTCTTATGAGGATTCAAAAAGAATAAATTAAATGAGTGAGGCAAGGTGCCTGGAATCTGGCACATACTGATTTGGTGGCTGGTATCATCATTCTCTCTGTGTACTGCATGGTCACTGGGATCTACTCTCAGCCAGATGGTCTAGTTGGTGACTTTGTCTTCTGCCTTTTCCTTAAACACTGCTTTCCCTTCCAGGTTCTGTGTGATCTTATCTGTTCTCATCTCTTTTGATACAGACAATAATTGTTTCTGCTACTTTTGCCATTCCTATCTCTTCACTACCTCCCACAAATTCTCTGTTGACTTTGTACCAGGCATTGTGCCCTTAATGTGGGAGTGCCATCAGTCTTCACAACAGTCTCACTTCGGGCTGGGAAAATGGAGTCAGAGAGAGTCGAGATGATTTCATTCAGATTAAATAAATACTTAGAACCAACACTCTGATGGTCCTTCATAGCAGGATGGAGAAGATTTAATGGTTATCTCCATCATTTGGATTACAATTTCAAAGTGGTCTCCAATGGAATGAATTGATAATGGGAGCATGTGAAACTTCTTTGGCAGGCTTGGGGAGGAGAGAATTTTAGGGGGACAGGGAATGCCTTCCTTTTACCCTTGGCATTAAACAGAAACCATTACCCACCCCCTCTAAAATTAAGATAATTCCTGATCGTATCTATGAGAGAACAGTGCAAATTCCTCACTGCTTTTGACAGAATAGGTAACAGAGTGGCCATTTCCTGAGAATGCTACCCCCTGATGCCCAAGATTGTTTAACAAATGCAAGCTCTTCCCCGGTTTCAAGATCAAAGAAAACCAAAGACCTTGCCCTGACTTCAATGAAGTTCCACTTTTGAGCGGTTGCAAGGTCTCCTGCCACCTGCAGGTGTTGCTGGTAACTTTCTGCCCAGCTGGTGCTCCGTAGGTGCCCGGCAAGAGAAAGGAAGGAGGAGTCAAGTGAATAGGGGCTAGACACTGGCTCCAAGCATAACATATTTTCTGGCTTCATGGGTTCCTTAGGGGTGACCAGTGTCATTCTTTTTACAGAGGGGACACCCAGGAAGGGAAGTGATCAGGCTTAGGTTCCATACCCACAGTCAGTGACTGACTTGCCCAGAA
Source organism: Murina feae (assembly GCA_004026665.1). Lineage (NCBI taxonomy): Eukaryota > Metazoa > Chordata > Mammalia > Chiroptera > Vespertilionidae > Murina > Murina feae. The sequence goes on along the minus strand of PVJC01011331.1, from coordinate 12,458 downwards.
TTTATTGCATTTGAAGAAGTAACTTTAGTGAGTTACTTTTAATCAAGGGCTTTCACCTTCTTCCTTCCTCATCCCCTTCCCTCTGCCCACCTTTCCTTCTTTGCTTCCCTCTTCATTTCTCCCTCCTCCCCTCCCAACCTTGTGTGTTTTCAACGTTTCAAAGATGAGTAGAAAGGCCATAACATGCTTGACATCACACCAAGGTGAGTGGCAGAAGAGGGACTGAGACTCAAATGCCACCACCCACCTTAGCCATGGGTTAGTCCTGGTTCTGTTATTGATGAGGTTTAAGTCCTTGAGCAAGTTTCTTTATCTCACTAATCCTCTGCTTACTCATCTGAAAGCAGGACAACAACAGAAGCTACTTATCGGGTGACTGTAAGGACTGTAATACAAAGTGCTAACAGAGTATCTGGTACTTAATAAGTGCTCAGTGAATATCACTGATGTGCTCTACATCCAACAACCCTAAACGCTGCTATCATGTAGTTGTTCAAATTGTGTGCACATTAAATGATCTTATGTGTTAAGACGAGTTTATATTGTGTTTAGCAGTGTAAAAGTTTAATTTTGCAATGCAAATAAAAAATAACCAATTTTTCACTTTGCAAAAAGTTCACTACTCAGTGCTGGTGAGCTTGTGGTGAAATGGGCGGTGGTACTTTCATCAGGGCTGCTGCATTCACGGTGCTGGGGGCACTGTTAGACCTCCTGGAGTCAGAGGTGAGCCTGGCTCTCATGCACCAATGATGTGGTGAAACTCAGTGTCATCTTTGCGAAGGCCAACTTTGTTGTTGTGCGTTAGATGGTGGTCCACGAGGTCCAAAAGGTTTGCTACCGCTGGTCTAGAATGTTCAGCTTGAGGCAAAGAAGGATAAGCATAGTCCTAATGTGTATAGAGGACAAGAGGTGACCTGTAGGGATTTGGATAAAGCAATAAGCATTCTTCAGGAAATAGCATTAAAACAAGGGACAGAACTGAAAATGACTCATTCTTGTGTGATCAAATGGTGGTAGAAAGATTCAGACTGTTGTTCATTGAAATGGAAGAGTGAGCCCTGAAAATTGGAGACCTTAAAAAGCCACCTGCAACCCCATTTGGCTGACTCACAGAACTCTCAAGCTTACTTGTCTATACCTGTCTCTCGATCCCACCCCATGCATTGAACTCATTTCAGTTGGCTTCACATGTGCTCAGTCCTAATATCTAGGAGACATCCCTGATTTCTCCATCTTCCTTACACCCATCTAAGTGATCAGAAAGTCCCATATTTTCTGCCTCCACCATTTTATCCCACATCTGTCCCTTTGTCGTCTTCTCCTCACCTGGACATATACAGCTGTAACCACTCTCTTGTTTCTACTCTTGTTTCTGTGGATCCATTCTCCACACAGTAAGAAGTGACTTCAGGGGTTTAAGTAAAGTCCTGAAGCGGGCCACTTAAAATACAAAGTCATGCCACTTTCTTGTTTATAATCCTCATCAGTAAGATGAGGATGATGAGCACACCTTCCTCCTAGGTTTGATGTAGGCAATAAAGGGTTAGCACGTAGTGAGTCCTCAGAAACAGTAGCTCTTTTTATGGGGGACATCTGCCCTCTTAGAACAAATTCCTTGGATATTCTATTGATACTGATTAGGAGATAAGAGATATTTTCTCATTTGCTTACCAGTCACCTGTTCTCATTAGCTCTAGTTTTGGATTAGTTCCTTAGCATCCTCTGAGCCTCAGTTTTGTCACCTGTGAAATGGAATTAATAATAGTTTCTGCCCCATAAGGTTATTCTAGGTATTAATTGAGATAGAGCTGTTGGCATGATGCCTGTCACATAGTAAGTGCTGAACAAATGGCAGCTATGAGCTCCTGTTGTAATTGTTACATGTTGCTGCCTCTTTGGGAAATGGCCAGCTTTCACCAACCACTATTTATGGTGCCCCCTACTGGCATGATTACTGCAGTTTGCCTACCTCTAGGGAAATGATTCTCAACCTGTGGGTCGAGACCCCTTTGGCAGGGGTCTCCTAAGACCATCCTGCATATCAGATATTTACATTATGATTCATAACAATAGCAACATTACAGTTACGAAGTAGCAACGAAAATAATTTTATGATTGGGTCACAACATGAGGAACTGTATTTAAAGGGCCAGAAGGTTGAGAACCACTGCTCTAGGATAAAGGCTAGACTCCAGTACCCTCTGTCCATCAAATAAAATTAAGATGGACGTACTGGGAGCATTTCCTCTTGCATTTGCCTGGCTTCTTGCTATTCTGGGGCTGTATACTGCATGGCTTTTGCAGGCAAAGCCATTGACACAGCAGGACTGGAACTCCATAAGGGTGACTGGCTGTAGGTTCTCCACTCCACTGTTGACTTTGGCATTCAGGACTTCAGAGCAGGACTGCCATGGTTGCATTCTTTAAAGCAACACAAAAGGAAAACAGTGAACCTCTTGCCAAGTTCCTGGAGCTCCAAGGGAAAGAAACAGAAACAAGTAACATGAGTAACAACACGAAACTGAGATTGCAGGTGTGCTGGAATGAGCTGAAGGCCTTAGGGGCATGCTTTGGGAACAATCAGCTGATCCTGTTTGACAGCCAAGATAAAAAGCAAACCATTCTGTGTGTAGTAGACTAACTGAAGGAGGTAGAATTTCATGTTGGCGGGGTGGAGACAAGAGCCGAGGTGACAGGGCATGTGAAGTGAGAAGGTGGATTATGAGAAGACTGGAAAGAGAAAGTGATATCTATGGCAAACTAACTGTTTTCTTCTGTGGTGTGTAATGTAACCCTCTCTCTGTCCCCCAATTCAATTTGAAATAATACCTGTATTCTTGTCCAATGTATGGGGAATTGAGTGTGTTTTAAGGAGTGAGGCAGACTGCTGAATGGAAACTCAAGGGGGGCATTTTGCAAGAGCAGAGGCGGTCATAGGGAATCCTGCACATATTGATCACTACTGTATAAAGATGCAGTATCCTTCTTCCTTACATAGATCACACCCTCCACCTGAAATAAAACAGAACAAAATGTGTTATACAGAGAGCACTCAGATTGCTGTATTAGTGTGAATTAATAAGAAAAACAGGTTGGCATAACCGGTTCCAACTCCCACCCTTATCCCTTAGAAAGATAAGCCAACCTTATGTAACTAAAGTCAAGTTGAGGGAGATTATATGGCCGCTTTTGAAATGCAGAGGAGAGAAAGGGAGTACTCCTTAACAATAGAAAGAGGACCACAAAGCTCTTGATCCTCAAGACTGGCACTTGTTTTATTATTGCTACTTAAAGAAACATCTCCAAAGCTTGGTGACTTAGAACAACAATTGTTTTGCTCATGAATTGGCAATTTGGCCAGGATTCACAGGAACAGTCTCTTTCTCCCCCTCTCTCCCTGTTTCTCCCTCTCTCTCTCCCTTTCGCCTCCCTCCCTCCCCTTAGCCGCAGTGGCTGGAATATTGAGGCTGGAATCCTTTCACTAATTGTTCACTCACATGCCTGGAAATTAATGCAGGCTGTGAGCTGGGGCCTTAATTGGGCCTGCTGTCTCAAAAACCTATACTTATCCATGTGACTGGGCTCCAGGAGTGAGCATCTTGGGAGAGAGAGCTGGTAGAAGCTGTGCCACCTTTTCTAACCAAGCCTGGGTAGTCATGCAGCATCACATTGACTGCATTCTATTCATTCCAGGTCAGTCACCATGTGCATTCACCTGCTAGGGCCGCCATAGCAAAGTACCACAGAAATTTACTTCTCACAATTCTGGAAGCTGGAAGTACAAGATCAAGGTGTCCGCAGGGTTGGCTTCTTTCCATGACTTGTAGATGGCTGTCTTCTCCCTGTGTCTTCACATGGACTTCCCTCTGTGCTTCTCTGTGTCCTAATCTTCTCTTTTCATAAGACTACCAGTCAAATTGGATAAGGACCCACCCCAATGGCCTCGTTTTTATTTATTTGCCTCTTTGAAGGCACTACCTTCAAATATAGTCACATTCTGAGGTACTGGGGCATAAGGACTTCAACATATGAATTTGGTGTGTGGGGGGCAGTTTGGGGGAGACAACATTCATCCAGGGGTAAATTAGACTCCACCTTTTGATGGGAGAAATGTTAAAGAATTTGTAGATATAGTTTTTAAAACTATCACAACTGGTAAATGTCAGAGATTTTGGCAGGTCCTACAGTTGGCAGGGTCTATGTTCCACCTCCATCTACCTCTCAACAGGTTGTGGAATCCAGCAAACAGCTGGATTGTGGCTTTCAGAAAAGACCAAGTGCCCAGAGGTGTGAGCAGCATGGTACACTATCAAAACAGCCACGGGTTTCTAAAATCTGCATTTCAACAGTGAGATGACTCAAGACCATTCTCCCATTTCCCAGTCTCCAAATGAAATCCTGGATTCTGGTATGAATTCGGGAAGTGGAAGGACTCTCAAAATCACGACTCAGATTGAATTTCCCATCAACAAAGGATTAAGAGTTAGATTGCCTTTGACTTGAAGTAATGTGATGTTCCTGCTAACTGAGGTGTGAAGCAGAATATGCTATCCTTGGGATAAGTCACGTATGGGTTACAATGGGGTATGAATTATATCTGCCTGTCACTTTAGGTAACTTTGCTGCTCCCCCTCCATCTACCCAGAACAGTATGGTAGAGAGAATTTCTAACTCACCATTTCCACTTTAATATATGTACAAACAGTTACAGTGGGAACTAGTGCATTCCTCTCTGATGGCTACTAGCAGGGATGTGGTTAAAAATAAATTCAAATGGTATTTTTAGAGTCTGGATAGGTTAGGAAGTGGAGGACAGTTAGAAAGCTGACTCTTGGACAGACCCATGGACAGGATGGTGTGCCCATGCATGGCCCAACTCCTAACTACCCTGCCCACAAGCATCCTTTCTCACACAGCCTGTTTTACACCTTCCTTTACATTTCTTGAAATACCACCAATAAGAGATTCAATTAAGTTGAAAGAATCCTCTAAAAAGCTTAAAGTGTGATCAGTTGGTTCATTAATTTTTGTAACAGAACATTTTATCAGAGACTGATAAATCAGAGTTGAATCAGAGACTCATTTCTTCCTCCTCCATTAGTACAAAGGGACCTTGGTTTCTCCTGTGGTGAGATAGCTGAGCTGTTTGCACTTACATATATAATGGGGAGTATAGTGGTTCCCTGAGGGGAAATACACAAAAACTCCAGCTTAATTTCTTGGGAGCTCAGAGTTATGTAATTTGCTTTAATGGCCTATGGAGACCTCACCACGTTCACATTATAGAAAGAGAATTGTCTGTGAAGGTAAATAAGATCAGACTGATGGGCTGTCTTTTGCATCAAAGGTGAGATGTGAGGGGGGTGTTGTTCCAGATCTATGGGAGAAGCTGGCCCAGCACCATTCCCAGAACTTTTCACAGATGGATAGATGACCTAGCTTAACTTCCAAACACCTTTATTTTAGCCCCACGTCAATTTCAGGCTTCAAAGAGGACAAACTGGATCAGCAAATGCCATCAGAAGCGGATGACCTTATTGCCTATTCTTCCCCCCTCACACCGTTCTCCATAAAACAAAAAATAAATAACTTCAATTACATAAAAATTTAAATGTCTTTATGGAAGCCAATTTTGTCATGTCAAGAAACAAATGATAAAATGGCATACACTATTTGTAACATAGTGAACAAAAGATAATTTCCTTATTTTATAAAGAACTCACACAAATCAATAAGAATGAATATGAACAAACCAACCGAGAAATAGGCAAAGGATATGAAATTCAGGTCACAGAAAAACAAACACAAATAGGCAATAATGTATGAAAATATGTTCAGCTTTTTTCTAATTAAAAACATGTACATTTAAACACAATGAGGTGTCATTTTCACCTATCAGACTAGAAAAAATCTACAAATTTTGATAATAGTGTTGTTGAATGAATAAGGAAACGGAGATTCTCATTCACAGTCAACGAACATATTACTAAATGTAATATTTTGTTGGGCATTTTGGCAATATTAATCATAATTGTAAACGCATATACCATTTGAACCACAGCCAAAGGGTTTAGTCTACATATAAATTCACAAAAGTACACCAGGTTATAGATACAAGAATGTAACATTATTTGTGAAAGGGGAAAATGGGAAAAGGCCATAAAAAGTGTTGGTTATTCTAGTTATGGCACATTCATATGATGGAATACTATGCAGCCATTAAAAAGAATGTCACCCTAGCCAGTTTGGCTAAGGGGATAGAGTGTCAGCCTGCTGAAGGGTCCCAGGTTCAGTTCTGTTCAAGAGCACATTCTTGGGTTGTGGGCTTGATCCCCAGTAGGGGGGCATGCAGGAGGCAGCCAATCAATGATTCTCTCTCATCATTGATGTTTCTATCTCTCCTTCCTCTCCCTGAAATCAGTAAAAATATATTTTTGAAAAAATAGAATATGCTAGCATATTTCCAAGCTATTAAAGGAGAAGAGCAAAGTGTAGGACAGTGTGCACTAACTGGTCCCATCTAATCTAATAAAAGAGTAATATGCAAATTAACCCTCACTCCATTACACCTAAGCCACGCCCACCAGCCAAGCCAGTCCCACCAGTCAATCAGAGCGATGATATGCAAATTAACCCAGCCAAGATGGTGGCCGGAAGCCACAGAGCTAGAGCGAACAGGAGGCCAGCGATGGAGGAAACTACCTGCCTAGGCCAGCTGTGACCTCCACTCAAGGCAACAAAGTTTCAATTATAGAAGATAAATAAACCCCAAAACCTGCTTCCAGCCAGCGGCCTCACTGGAATCTTGGGTCAATGGGAGCTGTGACCAGCCTGCAAACAGCCCTCAGCCCCTCACCCAGGCTGGCCAGGTACCCCAGTAGGGACCTGAACCCTGAAGGGGCTGTGAGCAGCCTGAAAATGGCCTTCAGCCCCTCACCCAGGCTGGCCAGGCACCCCAATAGGGACCTGAACCCTGAATGGGATGTGGCTAGCCTAAAAACGTCCCTCAGCCCCTCACCCAGGCTGGCCAGGCATGCCAGCAGGTGGACATCCCCCTAGGGGTCCCAGACTGCGAGAGGGCACAGGCTGGGCTGAGGGACCCCCTGAGTGCACAAATTTTTGTGCACCGGGCCCCTAGTGTGTGAATAAAAAAGAATACATATGCTAATGTATGTATAAAAATTCTGGAAATATTCACATACAAAAATTGGGGGCATGGGGGTAATTAAGAGTGAGAGACAGGAATTTTACTTTTTTATTAAGACTTTTAAAAAATATGTTTTTATTGATTTTAGAGAGAAGGGAAAGTTGAGGGAGGGTGAGGGGGGGGAGAGAGAGAGAGAGAGAGAGAGAGAGAGAGAGAGAGAGAGAGATATCAATTAGTTGCCTCCTGCATGCTTCCCTATTGGGGATTGAGCCCGTAACAGCTCAGGCATGTGCCCTGACTGGGAATCGAGCTGCACCCTCTTGGTGCATGGGATGATGCTCAACCAAATGAGCCACACCAGCCAGGGCTACTTAAAAAAAATACACTTTCATTATATTCATTAAGAACCATTTGTCTCATTTTTATTTAAAAAAAGAGAAATGTTTATAAGAATCCCTCTATATTATAATAGCCTATTACATACATATGTTCTATATGAGTCTGAAGTTACTGGTCTGGATGGTGACCAGCAGATGACATCCCTGTGTAGGACAGGTGACATGAGGTAATGCAACCTGATTTATGACATCACATGAGATACTGTGAGGCTTGTAAGCTGTGGTCCTCTATGAACAAAGTGGAACAAAAACAATGACATACCGGAGTTAGTATTAAAACTCCTCTGTACTTACAGGCTGGTGGGATCCAGAAAAAAAACTTTCCCTTCAGTCCTCCAGCTTCTGGCCAATTCTGGTTAAAGTTTTAGGTAGGATTACAGTCTTTGGCAGAAGTTAAATGTGCCATCCTTTATTGAATGAAAATAAGGGTTAGCAGATGTCCATTCTTAAGCAGAAAAACCCCAGGATAAAAGAGCAATTCTTCATTCTCTCTCTCTCTCTCTCTCTCTCTCTCTCTCTCTCTCTCTCTCTCTCTATATATATATATATATATATATATATATATATATATATATCCTTGACTTATTTTCCAAGTAGCAGTGCTTCAGTGCTGGCCCATGCAGGGACAAGATAGAAGTCCTATAGCGTGATTCTGCATGTGAGCAGAATGAAGGTGCACGACATGCAGCAAATACCAGTAAAAAAAGTGTAACCATATCATGTGAGTGTTGTAGAAGAACCAAAGTGTGTGGTCAAAGAGGGTGCAATCATTTTTAATGCACTCAAGTCCCCCTCCCCTCCATTCTCATTTACTGTGAAAATAATACAGTTTATAACAATAGTTCTTGAACTTTAGCTGGCATCAGAATCCCCTGGAAAACATCTTAAAAGATGTCTGGGCCCATCCCCTGAGTATCTGATTCAACAGGTCTGAGTGGGCCAGAGAATTGGCATTTCTAGCAAGTTCCAAAATGATGCCGATGCTGTTGGTTTTGGGATCACCCTTTGAGAACCATTGGGTTATAAAGAAACTTTATCAACCTTTTTTTCTCTCCCATCAATAACACTTCCATCCTTTAATTGTTCTCATGATCACCCCTTAAAACTCATCTAGAAATCTGTTTTCTTTTATAATCCTTAAACATTGTACCTCTTTTCCCCTTTCCCTTTTTCTGCCAGGTGCTCAAGCCAGAAAACCCATCTGGTAATGGCAGAAGCCTCCTGAAAGGAGAGGGAAAAACTAAGTAGGCTTTGCCAGAATCCTCTTTCACAGATAGAGAGAGGACTGGGAGCACTCATGTTAATTTTCAGCTTCTTATCAGACAAATGGACATTAATCTTCTACCAAAGGCTGGGCATACCAGCACACACAGCAGGAGGTAGCCCTGGTCTCAGAATCTGCCCTGTGACTGCCTAAGGATGGGGGCCTCAGAGGGTCCTTGTGGCCTCCTTCCAGAAGGGAAATTTTAGCAAGCTGAGAAGACTGTGATTCAGGATGTTTTTTTTTAGAAGCTTACTCAGTGGGGCCTGGCTCCCTGCAGAGCCCTATCACCTCCTCTTTCCTGCTTCTCATTCTCCTACTTCCAGGACCTCTCCTGCCTCCTCAGCTGGGTGGCTACAGGGGGCTGTATTCTTTGCAGGTGTCAGGCCACACTCACAGGGATTACCCCAGAGGCGACCAGGGTGCCTGGGGAAACAGCAATAGGATCATTCTTTTGTTGGAAGATAGTAGAACATTTCTTCTTCTCTCAATTTTCTTAGTGAAAAAAGGAAGGAAGGATGGGAAGAAGAAAGCAAGGAAGGGGAAGGAAGGAAAAGAGAAAGGGAAAGAATCTGCTTTAGTGTTTACTTAGGTGGTACAGACTGGACAAACCCTGCTCAAAAGCCATCCTTGCTCCTCCTCTGGGTGACATTAATCTCCTAAGTAGAGTCTGCTCTTGTCCAAATCTGAACATAATTTTCTGGAAGGGGAGACTCCATCCAGCAGTTAAATGTGTGGTCTTATAGAGAGAGCAGTACTTCTCAAACTTTGTGGGCTTAAGAACTCCTGGGGGTCTTGGTAAAACACAGATTCTAATGCCGGAGGCCTGAGGGCCTGAGACTCTGCATTTCTAATGAGCTCCCAGGTGATGCTGATGCTGCTGGTCTGTGTCTCGAGGCTGTAGAGCACTTAGAACTAGAACAGTTTTAGAGATAAATTTGAATTAATCCTTTTGCAAATAGGACAACTGGAGTCCTGAGAGGTTGGATGACTGTCCCATGGCCACACATCTATATAATGATAGAGCCAGGTCTAGAGCTGGGTCCTTGATCTCCCAGTCCATTATTCTTCTGCCTCCCCGGAAAGAAAGCAAGATCTAATCTAATAAAAGCGTAATATTGAAATTGACCATTTCTTCGGGATGCCTAAGCCACGCCCACCAGCCAATCAGAGTGATTGCATGCAAATTAACCTTGCCAAGATGGAGGCCGGCAGTCATGGAGCTGCTAGAGTAAACAGGCAGCCTTCATTGCAGCAGGAGTAAAACTGTTTGCTGGCCGCCTGGGCCTCTGTGCTCCAGGCAACAACATATTTGCAGCATTGTTTCAATTATAGAAGCCTCCGAGCGATGGAGCAAACTGCCTGTCTAGAGTCTACTAAGGCAACATTCTTTCAATTTTAGAAGCCACGAGCTGAAGAAACAAGAAGCTTCATTACCCCCCTAGGCCTTGGCTTAAAGGAACAGTGTATCAATTATAGAAGATAAACCCAAGCAACCTGCTTCCAGCCAGCCTTGCTGGGACATTGGGTCATTGGGAGCTGTGGGCAGCCTGAAAGCCTGAAAACAGCCCTCAGTCCATCACCCATGCTGGCCACACCCCAATGAGGTGAGGGATCCCACTGGGGGGCTTGGCCAGCCTGCAAACAGCCATCAGCCCCTCACCCAGGCTGCCCAGCCACCCCAGTAGGGACCCAGAACCTGAAGGGGCTGTGGGCAACCTGAAAACGCCCCTCAGCTGCGTGAGGGCAGCTGGGCTGCGTGAGGCTGGGCTGAGGGACCTTCCGAGTGCACAAATTTTTGTGCACCAGGCCCCTAGTAGGATTATAAAATAGGTAGTATATACACTAGAATGAGAACATTTATTTTAGTTAGGCTTACTTTATTTATTTAAAAATCTTTATTGTTGAAAGTATTACATGTCCCCTTTCACTCCCCATTGACCTCTCCTAGCCCGCCCCCCACCCTACCCCACCCTTCCCACACTATTTGTCAGTGTCCATTGATTATGCATATATGCATACAAGTTCTTTGGTTGATCTCTTTCCACTCATCCACCCACCCTACCTTCTTTCTGAGGTTTGACAGTCTGTTTAGAATGCGAACATTTAAAAGGAGGATCTAGACGTAGGGAAGTCAGTGTTGAAGTGCACCTGCCAGTGATCCCCAAGACTGCACTTGTACCTTTTCACTGCTACTGACCAGTCAGTCACCTGACAGCTACAGTTTTGAGAAAAGTGAAAATGCAGTGTTTTCCTGAGCCTAGTAGAGCCTGTTAATTTATGGTGGTTGTCAAGTTAGAATCTTAAGTGGGCACCTTTATGGTCATCAGGAGGCTCCCAGGAAGACAGAATTGCCTGGAATAATGGGGCCAGCATAGGGCAGCTGGGATCCTTGCCAGGGCAAACCCTTAGGGGAAATCTAAGAACAGCTGGTTGGTATATTGGAACCCAGTGGATGTGCGATTCCTGAGAGTCCTCAGACTTCTAGGCCCTCTCACATTTTGTATCGGCACTCCTCCTCATTGTATTGAAGGTAACAAACACTTTGTCCAAGGCAGCTGGGAATCTTGGAATTGGAGGCAAAACTTTCCAGAATAAAAAACATTTGTTCTATAGCATTTACCAGGCCAAACCACTCAGATGAGCTAGGTTACTACAGGCACCCTGGATTGGATGTTTAAAGACTCACATTTCAGGTCTGGCTCTTTTGCTTATTAAAAGGGGGCACAGAAAGACCCTTTTTGGCAGAGAGAATAGTATGCCCATGGCCCAGGAGGGTTTCTAGGGAAATGGTACCATTCATTCATTCATTCATTCATTCATTCATTCATTCACTCACTCTGTCATTTATTTCTTCAGTCAGTTAACAAACATTTACTATTAAGCACCAACTTGTGTGCCAGAATTCGAAGACACACAAAAAATTCTCTATGCTTTCAAGCGATTCATGGTCCAATATAGGAGATGGATAAACCAACTATTACTTACAGCTGTGTGAGGTACAGGAAATACAACGATTAGAGCAGGAGTGGGGCATTCTGCCAAGGGCATTTTGGATATTTAAAACATCATTCGTGGGCCATACAAAATTATCAACTTGATAATTTATGTTTCTATGAAAAAAGCTCCTAGATTTATTGAATTTTGAGTCTCCCCTGTGGTTGCCTTGGCAGGGCCAGACCAAAGATATGGCCTGTGGGCTGGACGTTCCCTACCCCTGGATTAGAGTATAAAAAAGAAACAGTGATGTTAGATTGGTTGAAGGCTTCCTAGAGGAAGTGATAGCTGAATTGAGTCTTGAGGGAAGAGGGGGAAAGGGTGGGGGCAGGGAAAACAGTATGCCCTTGGCCCAGGCCTTGGAACTGTACAAATCATTCAGGGGATTGCAAATTGTAAAATGCAGTTGGACCACAGGGTTTGTGGTGGTGTGATGTGGGCGGAGTCAGGTTCAAAGATCCTATGTACTGAGCCAAGGCTTAGTTTCAACTAGACAAAACTGTGAAGAGAAATTTGATGTAATTGGTTATTATAATTATTACTAGGGGCCCGGTGCACAAAAATTTGTGCACTCGGGGTGGAGGGAGTCCCTCAGCCAGGCCTGTGCCCTCTGACAGTCTGGGACCCCTCAGTGGATGTCCTATGATGGCCCCAG